>NW_021024657.1:799346-814788 GCF_004153795.1 Camellia sinensis | reverse complement strand
CGCTGGATTTCAGTGGCTAAAAGGCCTAACAAAGGCCAACACAAATGCTCTAAGGCATGGCTCAAAACAAGGTAAAATGAAGCATGCAAGGGGGTAGATGACCCCCAACAGAAAAATGATCTTAAACAAACATGTTAAGGGCCTCAAAATAAGACTTTTTTCAGTTTACACCAAAGCTCAAATATGCATGCAAGTATAGCAAAAAGATGAAGCAAAATAAAGCCTTAAAAGGGAGAAAGTGTGTTACCCTTGTAGCACAAAAGGACCAGCAACCTCTGGACCATAAAGATAGCTTCTCAACCTCTGAAAATGGCCTCCAAGATGCTTAGAGTGATGGTGGAGGGGTTAGGTTGGGAGAGGGTATGAAAAGGTGCAAGAACCATGCACTTTTTGAGCTTGGATGTAGAGATAGAGAGGGAGAAGTCTTGTATGCCTTAGACAAATTTTTTTGAACCCTCTACAAGGAAAGGGAGCCCTTCCTTTATATACAAGAGGGACTAAAGCTTCTCCTAGAAGCTTAGAACCAAGGGCAAACATCCTCCATACACGTGTATGGAGGATACAGTCTGTGTCTCCCAGCTGGCACAGCTGGAATCAACTCGCTGAGACAGAACTGAGAGAGGCAGGCCGACCAGTTCAGGTGGTCGGCCGACCAGTTCCCTTGGTCGGCCGACCAGTTCAAAAGGTTCAAGTCAGCAAAAAGTGGTCGGCCATCCCATTTGGTGGTCTCCACATTGAATGCAAGCTAATAGTTTGGTGGGAGACCAACAATTGTGGCCCAAAAATGAGGAAGACCAGTCATCTGTCAAGAAAACCAGCCGGCGGTAGAAAAGTGGTCTCCAAGGAGAAAAGGTGGTCTCCCACCCTTGTACCACCTTCCAAACAATGAAAACAAGGTCCATGCCAAAAATGAACCAAGACGGATGCAAAACGAGGGTTCGGGGGTCAAAACGCGCAGCCAGGTGCCTCGAAAACAGGCTGTTAAGCATCGAAAGTAGCGTGCGACCACAAAGGTGGTCTCTTGGGCCACAGTGTTCCTCTAGAGAGAGGAAACAAGGTGTGCCAAAAATCAGAGCAAACGGAGAAAGTTAAGCAGTCCCAAACCGAGGCGCACGACCGACGGCTCCGAAAACCGGAAACTGGTCTCTAAACGGGAACAGTGGTCTACGACCACGAAAAGTAGCCTACGGCCACTGAGAGATGGTCTACAAGACCTCTCCCTCCTTTCGAAAAGAGAAAACAAGACCTGGTTTGTAAACCGAGATAAGGCACAAAAGGGTCCCAAAGTCCGGGGGTAAGGCTCTCAGCCGAAACTCCGAAACCTTGAAATGAGCACAAAATGCGTAATCACCGAGCGCTCAATCGATGACGTCTGAGTCTTAAGGTCGGTCAAAAATGGGGTGTCTACAGTTGCCCCTCTTTGACAGAACTCGAAAGTCACAAGTGACGGGAGTGAATGTCAAAACCCAAAGACGACCCATTTTTGACAAGGCCGAAGACTTTAGATAGACAGGCAAGATAAACAAAGAGATGTGCCCGCAGGCAGGGGCAAAATGCAAAGGGATGCAAGATGACAAGATATGTGCCCGAAGGCAGGGGCAAAATGCAAGAACAATGCATGGTGCCGAACATAACTTATGATCATGCAAAGAGAGCTGTAATGAAGCAAATACATACAATAAATGCAACAGTTTTAAGCAAGCCAAAAACCAAACTACATTACAATGCAGAAAGGATGTAAGAGAATTATGTAATTCTCGCTACGTTTGACGCGGAGAATACAATACCGTTCGGTTCGTCTGGTCGCGCCAGCCTCAAATGAACCGTACATACAATATCGTGCCTGCAAAAGAAAGAAACTTAACAGGTACAACATTGTTAGCAATATGCATAGCAATGCAAGTGAAAAGTGCGTAATGACGCAAGTCGAGGGATGCATGACAATGCAACCTAAGTGTAACGCATAACAATACGAAGGGGATGCATAACGACACAGATAAAGTGTGTATGACAATGCAGGTGGGAGGGGAGAAACATAGGGACATATCCCAGTGTTTCGGGAAGAAGGAAAAACATAGGGACATATCCCAATGTTTCGGAAAAAGGAGAAACATAGGGACATATCCCAATGTTTCGGAAAATAGGAGAAACATAGGGACATATCCCAGTGTTTCGGAATGGCTCAAGTATTGGAACGTATTCCAAATGCTCTTAACCAAAAAAGGAGAAACATAGGGACGTATCCCGGTGTTTTGAAAAGAAGGAAAAACATAGGGACGTATCCTGGTGTTTCGAAAAGAAGGAAAAACATAAGGACGTATCCCGGTGTTTCGGAATGGCTCAAGCATGGGAACGTATTCCAAATGCTCTTAACCGAAAAGGGAGAAACATAGGGACGTATCCCGGTGTTTCAAAAAGAAGGAGACACATAGGGACGTATCCCGATGTTTCGGAATGGCTCAAGCATTGGAACGTATTCCAAATGCTTTTAACCAAAGAGGGAGAAACACAGGGACATATCCCGGTGTTTCGGAAATGAGCATGCATAACAATGCAAGCTAAGATTAATTCCAAACATGCTGAAATCGTGTAAGGAAAGGAACACTCTAACCACGCTGAAAACGTGAGAAGAGGACCGAAAACAACCGCCCAGGTGCACACACAACGCAACCTGAGAAAGCCCCGGAGAGCAACGATCCTAAATGCTGCTCAGCGTAAAAGGATAAACGATACAAGATAACACAAGATACAGATAAATGCAATAAGTGCGATGATAAGATGCATGTTACAAGCAATGTAGAGCATGATGTTTAGGGAATGCAATAAACAAACAAAGCGGCACTTTAGAAAGCACCTCATGGAATGAGTGGCGGTAAACCGCTCTATTCTGACGGGGAATGGTCCTCAAGAAGAGCACTTCTGATTGCCATCCTGGCTCTGAAACAATCAACACAATATTCTGTTCACTTTGAACTTACAGCTCGTATGACACACTGCTCATTCCGAACACACAGCTCATAACACGGTACTCGGTTTATTTTGAACATACAGCTCATAACACAATACTCCGTTTATTCTGAACACACAGCACGTAACAGCACACTGCTCATTCTGAACACACAGCTCATTCTGGACGGACGGGATGCAATGACGGAACTTGCAGAAGTTGAAACACACTCAGATGCTCCGAATTTTCCCTCATTTCTTTTGCTTTGCAGTCTGGAATCTATATAGCTTTAGATAGGTCCTTGCTCTACTGTTCTCATGTGACCTGGGTCGAACCCTACAGTTTTATGAAAGAACAAATCCTGTTTTGCACAAATGTGGAGAATGGCACAGTACTCTGGGCACAAAACGATTTATTTTTGAAATTGAAATGAGAAAAGAGTTCTCAACCAGGTATTGAGCCTACAACTGATCACGGCCAAAACGACTCAACAACGGAAAACAAAGGAGAACAACCTAAACACAACTTAACAAAGGAAAGACAAGGTAAAACAACCTAAATACATCTATTGACACTCAAACGACTCAAAACAAGAATCGAAACAAACAAAAACACGCAAACACAACACTCAGCTGTGTTATAAAGACAAGAGACCTCTAAGTGCACGAGGAGCCAGTTTCTCTGGGTATTGTTTTCCACCCTTTCTCATTTGTGATTCTCACATCACTCGACCCTCAAGCTCTGTTTTTCTAAAAAAAAGCCCTTTTCCTCACTTTTTCTCTCAGCGCACATCTCTCTATTATTTAATCTCTCATTTTTTATCCCTCCCCAGGGTGGTTGATAGATAAACAGGAAGTTGCGGGCTCTTGCCCCTAGCATTCTACTAGATTCTCTTCTTCTGCTCACAACAGTGAACTTTCCCGCAGAGGGGTTGCGCTACAACTGGGTGTGTAGCAAATCTGCAGCTGACATCGGTTAACGATGTTCTGCTGGGGGGTTTAGACATGATCAAATGTGTCCAGACGAGGGAGTGGAATATCTTGATCCATTCCAGTTCATGCTTCGCACTTGGCTTGATACCTCGTTGCTTGGAGGATGTTGAGAGCTTTCAGCCCTTTGTTGTTAGCTTCAGTCGTACCCTTTTCTGGCAGGTAGAGTGCCCTTTTTTGGCAAGTATGTCGACAACGGGGAAAAGACAGAACACTTGACTCAACTGTGCCCCTAGTTCATTATTTTGACCATTTTTGTTTTTACTTTCTACTAAAACAATTTTGACCAATATGAGGGTTAGATTAACACACTTGTTCGATTTTCTAATTTCAAATCATGCAAGTCAGGTTATGAGCACTGAAAATTTTCATTTTTTGGGTCCAAGAAATGGTCCAGTTTTGAAAAATGGAATACTTTTCGAGAAAATTAGTTAACCTCAGTAAAAATTCTCAAAAACTATTTTTGCAAACGGCCGCTGCTCAACGAGCACGGAACCTACTCTCGAGATGCACAACCTCAGATCCGAAGGAGAATTGCCCCATGTCTGAACGGCACTGCATGGCAACGGAAAGTTGTCCTTTGTTTGAATGGCACCGCAGCGCGCTGTATGGCAACGGAAAGTTGCCCCTTGTTTGAATAGCACCGCAGCGCGCTATATGGCAACGAAAAGTTGCCCCTTGTTTGAATAGCACCGCAGCATACTGTAACCAGTTTTCAAGGTGACGATCACAACCGAGCTCTCGGATACAGAGAAGACAATGATGATCAGAACCATTACATGGGCACAGTCGATTTGGAAGTGTTTGTGGCTGGACTTCAAAATGAAGTTGCCTTCGTATCCCAAACATGGGAATTAAGCCTTACGTAGTTTGGGGTTTAAGGTACACTCGAGCATTAACCTCTCCTTTTGCGCTCTAACTTTTGCCAAGGCTGCCCTTTTTGGGTTTTCAACCTTGCGAGCTTTGTTCTTCTTTTCTTTTTAATTCTTTTCATTTCTCTTTTTCTTTTTTTCTTTTTCATCTTTTCTTTTCATTTTCTTCATTTTTCTTCTTTTCTTATTTTCTTTTTTTTTTGCATTTTTATTTTTTTATTCTTTTTCTTGCTCTAACTTTTGCCTGGGTCGCCCTTCTGGGTTTTCGGTCCAGCGAGCCTCTCAAGGGTAAAAGTGTAGCTTTGTCTATGTCGAATGGTTTTGAGATCTCGAAGCCATCTGAATTCAGGAGAATGGATGATTTTCACTGATGATGTAAAAGTTCATTCGATAGGGGCAGAATTACCCCCAGTGTTGTGGATAGGAACTTGGTTGTCCTTTAGCAATACTTTCTTCTTTCCCTCTTCTGGGATTTGGCATTCTTGGCAATCTTCCTTGGTTTGTAGAAAAGACTCATCTTTGACTCTTCGAGCGTATCTGACATTTTTGCTCCTAGTTCAAGGGCTGCTTTTGATCTAACTTTGCAAGCTTCCTTTGATCACATCTGATATTCTCGCCCCTAGTTCATGGGCTGCTTCTGATCCGGCCACACGGGCCTTACATTGTGGTTGACCATTGAACATTCTGAATTAAGGTTCAAGGTTTGGAAGCAAAGGGGTTGAGTCTCGTGGCTGAGAGCGATCCTAAACTGCACAATCTTAAGAGCGATTCCACACAGGTCTTCGTAGAACCACTCAAAACATTTTTTGAAATCTTTTAAGAAAGCGACTAATTACTCGTGTCGAAGACAATGCAGAACCAATCTAGATCAAGCCAGGATCCTTCTCAGTACTCACATTAACAAACATGATTTCAATCATTAAGGGCTTAGCATGCCTCACTTTCTCTCAATTGAAATTTTTTTTTTTGCAAATCCCGAGGAATTCCTTCCTCTTTGTTTTCATCATAATGTTCAAAAAGTTTTGAAAAAAAACTTAGGTCAATGTAATGATTTCAAAGCACAGAAAAGACACAGTTTTTAGTCAAATACTGCCATCTCATTCAAAACTTCTGGCACAACTAGCACAAGGCAAAAGCAAACACAAGAGTGTGAAAATCACTGTTGTTCATTCAAATCTATTGGCATTATTGGCTCCAAGGCAGAAACAGACTCAAAAGAAAGCGAAAAGACAAACACAAAACAAGCAAGTGATGTCCGAAGTAACACCCCCGAAATCACCCAACTCCAACAAAATAGGACTGACTCGGTACAACAAGATAGACCCAACTGACTCAGTAAGAAAAGACCGACTCTGTACAACACAACAAGACTAACCCAATACCCAAGTGTAGACGTCCCCGAACGTCCCGGTAGGGAAATCTCCCGTTTTGTTCATATGGGCTCACTATAGTTCATGACTCAATGTCACGATCCTGTATCTAATCTCGCAGAGTGCAATACAAGATTGATGAATCATCAAAGAGTCCAAATCCGACAAATCATTTTTGAAAATAGTTTTTTTTTAAAGAAGTGTCAAACATGGACTGCTTTGCCAGATACAGAGTCGCCACCTAAATATTTTATTTTGGGAAATTTAGGAAACCATGACTCGTTTGCCTAAGGCCATGTGTCCGTCATCACCAAAGTTGCCTCGGCTCGGGAACTTGGGTACAATTGGGGAAGATCACTTCGTGAGCACCCCCGCTCGCCCGATCAAAGATCGGCCTCTACTAACCATGATAGCTAGTTTTGAAAACATATGTGTTCTTATTCCGGTTATTAGCCTAGATTTACTATGTGATGCGCACAGCATACAAATATAGACTGGATCGCCTGAATTGGAACGAAACATTTCATGTTTGTTCTTGAAAGCGGTTTGCTACTCGCAAGTAGGCTTAAAATGTAGATTTTGCCACCCTCGGGTGGGCTTAGAAAAGATGGTTTTGCCACTATCTAGTGGGCTTAAAACTCACAGTCAATGCATTATTCCAATTCAGATAATCCAACCTTCACAACAAAGGCTGTTGATTTCTGATTTGCTGCAACAGAGAGCAAGAACGTAACCTTCACCCACAGGCACTCAGGCAGTTATGTCACATAAGCAATTAGCCTCATGGTAAGCATGCTATCATGGCAGTCACTCACACGCATGCAAGGATGCTAAAGCATAAAACTTACCGAGTAATCCAAGCCAAAACAAAAGCTATGTTAGAAATCCATGCATGATCCTAGCTACACAGAAATGCCTAATGCAACACATGCAGAATGCAACTAAAATAGGCTCGGCTATTCTATAGATGGCATGTGGAGTGCTACAACTATCAAGTATTCAACTCGGAATTGAAATACGATACAGTTAGTATGATGCGCCGAGCCCGGTGCATGCAAGACAGATGAATGATGCAAACATGCAAGCATAAGTATGCTAATTGAAACATGCCCTAATCTAACCATCATAAGCTGATAAATAAAAGGGAGAAAGACATGGGGTTGGAAGACATACATCACACTCACGCACCCTTATTACAATATTGCCCTCGCTCGGGGGGTCCGAATAAATAATTAAATATTACAAAACCCTAATTAATTAACAAATTAACTAGGAAAGCAAATAAATTAGCATGCAAGCTAAATGGACCGCTTCAGCTTTATTTCGAATGATGAAAGATGCATGCATGCTCGAGTCGCCTCGTCGGGAAATTCCTCGCGATGCCCCGATTTGCCTCTGTTTGCGATTAATCTCGGAATACTGTGCAAAGCTCTAGAAGGCTGCTGATTTCTGGTTTGCTGTAACAGAGAGCAAGAAAGGGGCATGACAAAGTATTTTCACGTATGTATGCACACCTCGATCCTCGTGCCACCAATCAAGCATCTCGATGCACGATGGCCGAGGAGTCGAATTGCACGACTCGATGTGAAATGAATGCATATATAAACACAACAAGGCCTAGACTCCACCATGGTTAATCCGAAGTGTCGGCGACCGGGAATTGAGACACGTTCCGTCACTTGGAGTACAAAACGTCTCTCGTTTCCCGTGCTTGGGCTAACTCCTATCTCAAACACAATGCAAATGAGATGGCATACACAACGCGATTAATATGTAACCTAGCATACGCAATGCTATAGACTAAAATGGCATACGCAATGCACGTGACACAACATGGCATGCACAATGCACTAACATGCAACCTAGCATACGCAATGCTATGGACTAAAATGGCAGACACAATGCACGTGACACAACATGGCATGCACAATGCACTAACATGCAACCTAGCATACGCAATGCTATGGACTAAAATGGCATACACAATGCACATGACACAACATGGCATGCACAATGCACTAATATGCAACCTAGTATACGCAATGCTATGGACTAAAATGGCATACACAATGCAAGATGGACTTACACCAATATGAGTGGACCTTAGCCACACTCACATCAGTGGCCATATGATGGAAATGAGACAACCGAAACACATACAAACATGCATGATGCAAGGGATCGATCCTAAGGCATCAAATGCCACTCTACCAAAGCATGGAAAAGGATGCAATATGGCATACAAACACACAAATTCCAGCTCTGAAACATGATACGAAATGGTCCCGAAACATGCAAACATGGCATACAATGCAATCTAGGGGGCCCGGGTACCGAAACTAGTGAAGTGCGTTACACTAGAGGTACCCAAAGCAATGCGTATGATGGAAATGAGACAACCGAAACACATGCAAACATGCACGATGCAAGGGACCGATCCTAAGGCATCAAATGCCACTCTACCAAAGCATGGTAAAGGATGAAACATGGCATAAAATGACACATGACACCGTTCTGAAATGGCATAAAATATGATCCCGAAACATGCAAATATGGCACACAATGCAAGCTAGGGGGCCGGGTACCGAAACTAGTGAAGTGCGTTACACTAGAGGTACCCAAAGCGATGCACCAAAGGTAAAACTAACCCCAAACAGACCCCAGGCAGGTCTGAAACAGTGGGAAAATGGCCTAAAATGATGGCTCGGAATGCAGCGAAATGGAGCTCATTCAATGGTCCGAAAACAAGGCATACAAGTTTGACTCTCAAACACATTTAAAGAGTACAAAACATGGCAATATGGCATTGGTACAAGCTCTGAAATATGATATATAATGGACCCACAACATGAACACACCTCAGTATATGCATGTAATGAGCCTCAAAACTCAAAATTAAGCATGGTATTGAACTACAAGCATGCAAAAAAAACATCATTCAACCACAAGACCCAAAAAAAGAGTTAGGGCAGTCCAAAATAAGCACAATATCAGTTTAAGGCATGGCCAAAAAGTGTTAAAATCAAGGGTCAACAAAGCATGCAAAGAAAGCTAGTGAACCATGAGTTACACTACAACTATATGGAGCATACGAAGGCTCACCAAACCAACCAAAAACAGAAGTATGCCATGCCAAAATATGCCCAAATAACCACTGAAACTCAGTCAATGCATGCAAGAATGATGGGATCCTTTGAAAGGCCAATAAAGGGGTTGTTCTACACATGCATGATGGACACATACAATGGAAAAACCAACTCTGGAAAGAGGTTTTGAGGGTCCTAAAATCCACTAAAAAGAGCCTGAAATGGGTCTGGGAAACATGCAAATAAAGGCCCCTTTGAAGGCTTTGAATGGGATTGTTCTACACATGCATCAAAGACACAAAATATGGAAAAATGGGCTCTGGACAGAGTCAAGAAAGACCTTAAAACTCACCAAATAGGGCATGAAATCTGACTTCACAATATGCAAGTATGAGCCCCTTTGGAAGGCCAACAAAACTAGTAAAAAGAACAAGGGGTGAAAGGGTCACCCCTCTCTGATTTTAGGGCTCAAAAACACATCTAAGCCACTGAAAATCTATTGGATTTCAGTGGCTAAAAGGCCAAACCAAGGCCAACACAAATGCTCTAATGCATAGCCTTAAACATGAGGAAATGAAGCATGCAAGGGGGAAGGTGACCCCAAATAGAAAAATGATCTTGAACAAACTTGAAGAGGAGCTAAAAAAAAAACTCTTTTTAGTTTATGTCAAAGTCCAAAAATGCATGCAAATAGGGCTAAACTATGGAGCAAAACAATGTCAAAATGGGGGAAATGGAGGCTTATCCTTGAAGAGAAGAAGGCCAGCAGCTTCTGGACCAAACTAGTGAGTCATTAACCTCTGAAAATCAGCTCCAAGGTGCTTGGATGGATGGTGGAGGTGTTGTTCTAAGAGATGTAGTGTAAATGGCCAAGAATAATGGAGTTTGGAGGCTTGGGATGTAGAGATATATGGAGGAGTGTATCTATCTTGAGACCAAAATGTTCAACCCCAGCAATGGAAAAGGAGACCTCCCTTTATAGAGAAGAGAGGCCAAAGCTTCTCTAAGAAGCTTCAAACCAAGATTGATCACTTCTGAGGCTTCCAGATGGCACAGCTGGTTTACACTTAATGAGACCAAAAAGCAGGAAGCAGGCCGACCAGTTAAGGTGGTCAGCCGGCCACTCCCCCTGGTTGGCCGACCAGGGGTCAAAAGGGTCAAGTTGAAAAGGTGATTGGCCATAGCAGATTGGTGGCCTCCCAGGTGAGTACAACACAGCTATATGGTGGGAGACCAGAAATTGTGGCCCAGGAGAGAGGAAAATCAGCTTTCTAGCAAGGTTCAAAAGGGTCAGGAAGAAAAGATGGTCGACCTACCCATATTGGTGGCCTCCCAGATGAGTACAACACAATGGTGGTATGGGAGACCAGAAATTATGGCCCAAAAGTGAAGGAGACCAATTTCCCGACAAGAAAACTGGCTAGAGGGAGAGAGAAAAGTGGTCTCCAAGGAGAAAGCTGGTTTCCAAGAAGAAAAGGTGGTCTCCCACCCTTGTACCACCTTCCTAACAATGAAACTAGGGTCCATGCCAAAAATGAACCCCAACCGATGCAAAACGAGGGTTCGGGGGTCAAAACGCGCAGCTAGGGGCCCCGAAAACTGACTGTTAAGCACCGGAAGTGGCGTACGACCACGAAGGTGGTCTCTCGGGCCACAGTGTCCCTCAAAAGATAGGAAACAAGGTGTGTGCCAAAAATCGGAGCAAACGGAGGTAGTTAGGCGGTCCTGAACCGAGACACACAGTTGACGGCTCCAAAAACCGGAAACTGGTTTCCAAACGGGAAAAATGGCCTACGGCCACAAAACGTAGCCTACGGCCACTGAGAGATGGTCTACGAGACCTCTCCCTTCCTTTGGGAAGAGAAAACAGAGAAAACAGGACCTGGTTCGTAAACCGAGGCAAAGCACAAAAGAGCCCCGAAGTCCGGAGGCAAGGCTCGTAGCCGAGACTCTGAAATCTCAGAACGAGCACAATATGCATCATCAACGAGCACTCAATTGGTGACGCCTGAGTCTTAAGGTCGGTCAAAAATGAGGTGTCTATAGTTGCCCCTTTTTGACAGAACTCGAAAGTCATAAGTGACGGGAGTGAATGTTAAAGCCCATAGACGACCTATTTTTGACAAAGCCGAAGACTTAGACAAACAGGCAAGATAAAAGAGATACGCCCACAGGCATGCCCACAGGCGGGGACAAGATGCAAAGGACAATGCAAGGTGCCAAACATAACTCATAATCATGTAAAGCAGCAAACTGTAATGAAGCGAACACGCAACAGTTTAAGCAGACGAATTCAAACCAAACTACATTACATGTAGAAAGGATGTAAGAAAATTATGCAATTCTCACGAACATGTGCGATAGATACATAAAGGTGAACGAAGTGTGATAGATACACAGAGCGAGTAAGTATGTGCAATAGATACACTAAAGTGAACGTGTGATGGATACACAAAACAAACGAATTATGATAGATACACAAAGTAAACATGTGATGGATACACAATGTGAGTGTGTGATAGATACACAAAGGGTGAACACAAAGTGCGATAGATGCACTTAGTGAACAAAGTGTGATGGATACACAAAAGGTGAACACAAAGTGTGATAGATGGACTTAGTGAACAGAGTATGATATATACGCAAAAGATGAACACAAAGTGTGATAGATGCACTATGTGAACAGGTGTGATGGAAACACAATAGGTGAACACGAAGTGTGATAGATGCACTAAGCGAACAAAGTATGATAGATACACTAAAGGTGAACACAAACCTCACGTAGTTCGGGGTTAAACAGTACAAAGGCTCTGAAATATTGACAAGGGTTCTTCACGTAGAACACTTTGGATGTTGCCTTTCTTCCTGATCATATTCACAATTTTCCCTATTCTCCAACGGGGTGACAGACTAGGTTGGTTCAGTATCCAGAATTGAGGTGCATACACGCTATCTCAACCTATGGGGCTTCCATACAGATTTCAAGCCGGGGGCATGCCTCTGGGTATTTAAACCAGACTTTAGTCCTGGAAATCCCGAACCTTTACATTCTAGGCATCAGCCATTCGAACTCTAGTTTCCACCGTCGCAGTTGGTCTCCTAGGAACTCATTGCAAACACGACCAAGATGTCCCTGGCACGAAACGGTACTCGAGGAGAGCATTTCTGATTGCCATTTTGGCATGAAGCGGACTTAAGCTTGGAGTAGAGGCACAATCATTCTTCGGAGCACTGACAAGGCCTGAAGAGGTACATCCGGAGTACAATCACGGAATTTGCTAAAGGTGAAACACACTCAGATGCTTCGGTTTTCCCTTTTTTCTTTTGCTTTGTAGTCTGGAACCCATATAGCTTCAGATAGGTCCTAGTTCTACTGTTCTGACATGACCTGGGTTAAACCCTGCAGTTTTATGAAAGAACAAATACTGTTTTGCACAAATGTGGAGAATGGCACAGCACTCTGAGCACAAAACGATAAAAAAAAAAAATGAGAGAAGGGTTCTTAACCGGGTGTTGGGCCTACGACTGAACTCAGTGAAAATGACTCAACAACAGAGAACAAAAGGTAAATAACCTAAACACATTGAGAAACACTGGAAACGACTCAAAGCAAGAATCGAGACAAACAAAACAAAAGACACGACACACAGACATGTCCCAAAGACGAGAGACATCTCAGTTTGTGAGGAGCCAGTTTCTCCGGGTATTGTTTCCCACCCTTTCTCATTTGTAATTCTCACATCACTCGGCCCTCAGGTTCTGTTTTTCTGAAAAAGCCATTTTCCTCACTTTTTCTCTCAGCGCACATCTCTCTATTCTTTAATCTCTCATTTTTCATCCCTCCCCAGGGTGGTTGATGGATAAACAAAAAGTTGTGGGCTCTTGCCCCTAGCACTCAGCTAGATTTTTCTTTTTCTACGCGCAGCTAGTGAATTCCTCCCACAAAGGGGTTGCGCTACAACTAAGCGTGTAGCGAATCTGCGGTTGACATCGGCTGTCGATGCTCTGTCAGGGAGTTTGGACGTGGTTAGATCTATCCAGATGAGAGAGTGGGATATCTTGATCCATTCCAGTTCGTGCTTCGCACTTGGCTTGATACCTCGTTGCTTGGAGGATGAGAGAGCTTTTAGCTCCTTTGTTGACAGTTTCAGCTGTGCCCTTTTCTAGCAGGAAGAGTGCCCTTCTTGGCAAGTATGGTGCCATGCGCGACACGCATGCAACCGAAGTGTATATGAAAGTTCACATTCTATGCAATGGAAGGGCATCAAACACGTACTCTGGTGCCTCCGATTTACCTTTCGGAGGACTTGGCAACACAACTCTGCTCGAAAAAAGGGACACCCTGTTTACATTGGCGAGAGATAACATCCGCTGCTGCTTTAATTGCCATTCTGACTTGGAGCAGGCTTAAGCTTGGAGTAGAGGCACACTCATTCTTCGGAGCACTGACAAGGCCTGAAGAGGTACATCCGGAGTACAATCACGGAATTTGCTAAAGGTGAAACACACTCAGATGCTTCGGTTTTCCCTCTTTTCTTTTGCTTTGTAGTCTGGAACCCATATAGCTTCAGATAGGTCCTGGTTCTACTGTTCTGACATGACCTGGGTTAAACCCTGTAATTTTATGAAAGAACAAATACTGTTTTGCACAAATGTGGAGAATGGCACAGCACTCTGAGCACAAAACGATAAAAAAAAAATGAGAGAAGGGTTCTTAACCGGGTGTTGAGCCTACGACTGAACTCAGTGAAAATGACTCAACAACGGAGAACAAAAGGTAAATAACCTAAACACATTAAGAAACACTCGAAACGACTCAAAGCAAGAATCGAGACAAACAAAACAAAAGACACGACACACAGACGTGTCCCAAAGACGAGAGACATCTCAGTTTGTGAGGAGCCAGTTTCTCTGGGTATTGTTTCCCACCCTTTCTCATTTGTAATTCTCACATCACTCGGCCCTCAGGTTCTGTTTTTCTGAAAAATCCATTTTCCTCACTTTTTCTCTCAGCGCACATCTCTCTATTCTTCAATCTCTCATTTTTCATCCCTCCCCAGGGTGGTTGATGGATAAACAAAAAGTTGTGGGCTCTTGCCCCTAGCACTCAGCTAGATTTTTCTGCAGCTAGTGAATTCCTCCCACAAAGGGGTTGCGCTACAACTAAGCGTGTAGCGAATCTGCGGTTGACATCGGCTGTCGATGCTCTGTCAGGGAGTTTGGACGTGGTTAGATCTATCCAGATGAGAGAGTGGGATATCTTGATCCATTCCAGTTCGTGCTTCGCACTTGGCTTGATACCTCGTTGCTTGGAGGATGAGAGAGCTTTTAGCTCCTTTGTTGACAGTTTCAGCTGTGCCCTTTTCTGGCAGGGAGAGTGCCCTTCTTGGCAAGTATGGTGCCCTTTCTGGTAAATGCATTGGCAACGGGAAAAAGACAGGAAGCCTAACTCAACTGTGCCCCTAGTTCATCATTTTGACCAATTTTTTTGTTTTGGTTTTCCACTAAAACAATTTTGACCGACATGAGAGTTAGATTAACATGCTTGTTCGATTTTCTGATTTGAAATCATGCAAGTTAGGTTATGAGCACTGAAAATTTTCCTTTTTGGGTCCAAGAAACGGTCCAGTTTTGAAAAATGGAATACATTTCGAGAAAAATAGTCAACCTCAGTAAAAAATTCTCAAAAACTGTTTTTGCAAACGGCCACTGCTCAACGAGCACAGAACCTACCCTCGAGATGCACAACCTCAGATCCGAAAGAAAATTGCCCCTTGCTTGAAGGACACTGCATGGCAGCGGAAAGTTGCCTCTTGTTTGAATAGCACCGCGGCACACTGTATGGCAACGGAAAGTTGCCCCTAGTCTGAATAGCGCCGCAGCACACGGCAACCAGTCCTCACAAGCACCACAGCACACGGTAACCAGTCCTCACAATGACAATTACAACCAAATTTTCGGATACAGAGAAGACAAAGATGACCAGAACCATCACATGGACACAATCGGATTTGAAGTGTTTTACGGCTGGACTTCAGAATGAAGTTGCCTACGTATCCCAAACATGGGAATCAAACCTTGCGTAGTTCCGGGGTTAAGGTACACTCGGGTATTAACCTCTCCTTTTGCGCTCTAACTTTTGCCAAGGTCGCCCTTCCGGGTTTTCAACCTTGCGAGC
>NW_021024657.1:752466-771396 GCF_004153795.1 Camellia sinensis | reverse complement strand
CTTTCCACCAAATCAATGTGGGACAAGCCAATTTACAACCTTAAGGAATTTCCACCAAAACTCCATTTTCATGGAGCACACTTTGGCTTCAATTTCCCATTCACTCGGTAATGGTTTTGAGCAACCAAATATACCACGTGAATCACAACGCGGCATAGAACGCGTTACCACTTTTACCCGAGTAAATCGACACTCGGGGCCCACCTAAAAAATAGACCGAACTTAGGAAAAAATTCTGGTTTTATCCAGAATTTTATAACCATTCCAACACCGCGTACATCCAAGAGTAAGTTAATTGATAATATGTAAAACTACATGCAGTACTTTGATGGGCCTAAAGAAAGAATTAAGAAACTGTTCAATGAGGTCCAGCTTTCTGTTTCTTCATATGACACAGCTTGGGTAGCGTTGGTCCCTTCTCCAAATTCTTTTGGGACCCCTTGTTTCCCAGAGTGTATTGGTTGGTTATTGGATAATCAGCTCAGCGATGGCTCATGGGGTCTTCCTCATCGTCATCCCTTATTAATTAAAGATGCCCTGTCGTCTACATTAGCATCTATCCTAGCACTTAAGCGATGGGGTGTTGGTGAAGAACAAATCAACAAAGGTATTCACTGTGTTCATCTGGCTCACTCCCCTTCATATATGTTCACTGGATAGGTATGCATTTCTTGTTGCAGGTCTACATTTTATTGAGTTGAATATCACTTCAGCTACCGATGAGAATCAACATTCTCCAATAGGGTTTGACATAATATTCCCTGGAATGCTTGAGTTTGCCAAAGATTTAAACTTGAACGTCCCTTTTGAAACAAAAGATTTAGATGCCATGCGTCACATGAGGGAGTTAGAGCTCAGAAGGTATATTTTTTTCATTGTTTGGTGATTTATTTTTTGGGATACCTTGACTGTATTTATGATCTCTGACCACAAATATGAAACACATGAGACTTAGCCAAGCTAAATATTGAAGAATTCAAGCTTACAACACTACTCAAACTTTGGTTGACTTGGAACAACAGTTCCTTCCTGGTGCTTGGAATAGCTTGAATAAAAAAGGATCACAAAGTTTTCAGTAGCTAATTTTATTTTCTATAAGAAGGAAGAAAAAAATAAATGGCACTAAACAAAATTGAATCAGATTAAATAACTCGATTTACATGTGGTGAACCAGGCCCCGTAATTTACCTAGATTTGTTTGAAATTTGTTTTCATTTAGAGGAGGCTACGCAGAGGAAAGGAAATCTTACCTAGCATATATTTCAGAAGGAATGGGGAAGTTACAGGACTGGGAAATGATCTTGAAATATCAGAGGAAGAATGGCTCACTGTTCAATTCCCCATCAACCACAGCAGCTGCTTCTATGCACCTTCAGGATGCTGGTTGTCTTAATTACCTGCGCTTACTCTTGGAGAAGTTTGGGAATGCTGGTAACTCCCTTCACATTAGTCTATAGTTTATGTATTTACTTTCTATATTGCTAACCCTCAGTTGGTTATGTTGAATTCATCTCTTCAGTTCCGACAGTTTACCCTCTGGATATATATGCGCGTCTTTGCATGGTTGACAGTCTCGAAAGTTTGGGAATTGAGCGGCATTTTAGGCAGGAAATCAAAAGTGTATTGGATGAAACATACAGGTACTCTTCTACTCATATACATGTGACACTTATGATATTTGAAAGTAATTTACTTTTTCTTATCACTTCAACCTGCTTTTCTGATGTCATTGAATATTGAAAAAAAAAAAAAAAAAGATGCTGGCTGCAGGGGGAGGAAGAGATATTCCTGGACACTGCCACTTGTGCCATGGCATTTCGGATACTGCGTCTTAATGGGTATGACGTCTCTTCAGGTACTTTGTTGATTAGCATACTAGGGCATAATGTCATTTCATGATTTTCTTTTGCTTACCAAAAGTTGAACCCCTTTGACATGTGTAGATCCCTTAACACAAATAACCGCGCGCGTGTGTGGTGATTTTTGGGTCCAATGGGTCTAGCCCATTTTGCCCATAACCTCTCCCTCTAAAACACTTGGGTACCCCTTGGGGCACACCCCAAGTATCTCACCCTAAGCCTTATAAACCCTTTCAAAACCTCCCACCAAATCAATGTGGGACAAGCCAATTTACAACCTTAAGGAATTTCCACCAAAACTCCATTTTCATGGAGCACACTTTGGCTTCAATTTCCCATTCACTCGGTAATGGTTTTGAGCAACCAAATATACCACGTGAATCACAACGCGGCATAGAACGCGTTACCACTTTTACCCGAGTAAATCGACACTCGGGGCCCACCTAAAAAATAGACCGAACTTAGGAAAAAATTCTGGTTTTATCCAGAATTTTATAACCATTCCAACACCGCGTACATCCAAGAGTAAGTTAATTGATAATATGTAAAACTACATGCAGTACTTTGATGGGACTAAAGAAAGAATTAAGAAACTGTTCAATGAGGTCCAGCTTTCTGTTTCTTCATATGACACAGCTTGGGTAGCGTTGGTCCCTTCTCCAAATTCTTTTGGGACCCCTTGTTTCCCGGAGTGTATTGGTTGGTTATTGGATAATCAGCTCAGCGATGGCTCATGGGGTCTTCCTCATCGTCATCCCTTATTAATTAAAGATGCCCTGTCGTCTACATTAGCATCTATCCTAGCACTTAAGCGATGGGGTGTTGGTGAAGAGCAAATCAACAAAGGTATTCACTGTGTTCATCTGGCTCACTCCCCTTCATATATGTTCACTGGATAGGTATGCATTTCTTGTTGCAGGTCTACGTTTTATTGAGTTGAATATCACTTCAGCTACCGATGAGAATCAACATTCTCCAATTGGGTTTGACATAATATTCCCTGGAATGCTTGAGTTTGCCAAAGATTTAAACTTGAACCTCCCTTTTGAACCAAAAGATTTAGATGCCATGCGTCACATGAGGGAGTTAGAGCTCAGAAGGTATATTTTTTTTCATTGTTTGGTGATTTATTTTTTGGGATACCTTGACTGTATTTATGATCTCTGACCACAAATATGAAACACATGAGACTTGGCCAAGCTAAATATTGAAGAATTCAAGCTTACAACACTACTCAAACTTTGGTTGACTTGGAACAACAGTTCCTTCCTGGTGCTTGGAATAGCTTGAATAAAAAAGGATCACAAAGTTTTCGGTAGCTAATTTTATTTTCTATAAGAAAGAAGAAAAAAATAAATGGCACTAAACAAAATTGAATCAGATTAAATAACTCGATTTACATGTGGTGAACTAGGCCCCGTAATTTACCTAGATTTGTTTGAAATTTGTTTTCATTTAGAGGAGGCTACTCAGAGGAAAGGAAATCTTACCTAGCATATATTTCAGAAGGAATGGGGAAGTTACAGGACTGGGAAATGGTCTTGAAATATCAGAGGAAGAATGGCTCACTGTTCAATTCCCCATCAACCACAGCAGCTGCTTCTATGCACCTTCAGGATGCTGGTTGTCTTAATTACCTGCGCTTACTCTTGGAGAAGTTTGGGAATGCTGGTAACTCCCTTCACATTAGTCTATAGTTTATGTATTTACTTTCTATATTGCTAACCCTCAGTTGGTTATGTTGAATTCATCTCTTCAGTTCCGACAGTTTACCCTCTGGATATATATGCGCGTCTTTGCATGGTTGACAGTCTCGAAAGTTTGGGAATTGAGCGGCATTTTAGGCAGGAAATCAAAAGTGTATTGGATGAAACATACGGGTACTCTTCTACTCATATACATGTGACACTTATGATATTTGAAAGTAATTTACTTTTTCTTATCACTTCAACCTGCTTTTCTGATGTCATTGAATATTGAAAAAAAAAAAAAAAAGATGCTGGCTGCAGGGGGAGGAAGAGATATTCCTGGACATTGCCACTTGTGCCATGGCATTTCGGATACTGCGTCTTAATGGGTATGACGTCTCTTCAGGTACTTTGTTGATTAGCATACTAGGGCATAATGTCATTTCATGATTTTCTTTTGCTTACTAAAAGTTGAACCCCTTTGACATGTGTAGATCCCTTAACACAAATAACCAAAGGAAAGCATGAATCTAGTTTCCTCTCTGGACATCAAAAGGAAATTGGTGATGCCCTTGAGTTATGCAGAGCTTCACAGATCATTATATTTCCAGATGAGTCAGCTCTGGAGAAACAACACTCATGGTCCAGTCATTTCCTGAAACAGAAATTATACAATTGTAAAATTCATGCACATGGACTTGATAAGTTTGTTAGCCAAGAGGTAGCTTCTTGTAATACTTTGGAAATGGTCAAGCCCATCTGAAATATTTATTTGAACAGTCTCGTTTTGTCTACCTGATATAACCCATGTCAAATAGTGAAGATTCTTCATTTTCAGGTGGATGACACACTTAAATTTCCCTTCCATGCAAATTTAGATCGTGCAGCAAACAGAAGATACATAGAACATTACAATGCAGATAGTACAAGAATTCTAAAAACTTCATATTGGTAGATCTCTGGTAGTATTTCCTTTTTATTTTTATCTCAAGGTGGAGACTAAAATTTTCCCCCTTGTTTTCCTCTCAGCTGTTAACAATCACTGATAGTTGATATTTGTTTACTTCTTGATTGTTTACTGTTCTTATGCCAGCTCATCAAACATTAGAAATGAAGATTTCCTAACTCTGGCTGTGGAAGATTTCAATATTTGCCAATCCATACACTGTGAAGAACTCAAATATCTTGAGAGGTGCATAAACTGATATAGCCACGAAATATTATTGGCTTTGCATTGTGTGTTATTAATAATTGGTAACTGGTCGTGCCAAAAGTGTTGAGTCCATGGAATCATGGATTTAGTTTCATGCTTTAATTGTTTGGGAATATAAAACAACAATACTACATACCCGAAAAGTACGTCTAACCACATTTATTTTCGGTGTGGCCCACATTCCGCCAACTTCAAATCTATACCATACATTTCATATTCAGGGTAATTTTCAAGGTAAAGCTTCATGGTAGATAGCATTTTTTAATATGAAATATCAGATGTGTAAATGAATTGTAGTGTGCTTTCCATGTCAGCAGTTGGGTTGTAGAGAACAGACTAGACAAGCTAAAGTTTGCCAGGCAAAAGACTGCGTACTGTTACTTCTCTGCTGCAGCCTCCCTTTTCTCTCCTGAACTATCTGATGCTCGCATATCATGGGCAAAAAATGGCATTCTCACAACAGTGGTTGATGACTTCTTTGATGTTGGTGGTTCTATAGAGGAATTAGAGAACCTAATTCAGTTGGTTGAAAAGTGTGTTTCTGTTTCGCCCTTCTTTTGTTTGGAGCATTTGTTGGTCCATTATTTCTGTAGATTCTCTTAGTGGGTTTTTGCTGCAGAAACGTGATAGTGTGCTATGAATCACAGATGGGATGTCGATGTTGCTGTTGATTGTTGTTCTGAGCATGTTCAGATCATATTTTCTGCACTTCAAAGCACAATATCTGAGATTGGAGCCAAGGCCTTCACAATTCAGGGTCGCAGTGTGACAAGCCACATAATTGACATTGTGAGATAGATTCATAACTCTAGTTATGTTTTTATTAGTTGGTTGTATTGAACTTCTGCTATGATTGTGACGACATACAGCCCCATTTGGCACTGCGATGTGTTTGGTTTTTGAAATTGCTGTTTTGAGGTCCTTGAAGTGCTTTAATGTGTGAGTAGCTAGTGGCTAGTGGCTACATGCTTACACTCTGGTCTTTCCCTTGCCCTTATTCCTTACACTTGAAACCTTAACTCTCTCCAGCAGGTGGAGTTACTCATCTTTGTTCCATGGGAGTTAAAATGAAATTTTCTAGTCCTCAATTCTTGTTTCCTCTACCTTTTCAAAAAGTTCATATGGGCATTGGGCACCAACCATCTCTACCTCCTGTAGTCAATGCTTGTTTATGGACATGTTTTTTTGTTTAACTTGCTTTCTGTGTTGTACAAGTATGCATTGCTAACCTTGTAGCAGGTTTTGCAGAACTTCCTTTCTCTAGTTTTATAGGCATCCAACAATCAGGCAATACTTTAAGGTTGTATTTGGATATTTAGTAGGGGCATTTTGGATTTGATGACATGATCCTGCACTCCCTATCTTTTTTATCTCACGTTCGATTTTGCATGTCCATTGGAATTTTTTGGCTGTCATTTTCCCCTTATTTTCATTCCTACAATTGCTGGAAAGGTTGCAAAATATATATTGTCTGTTTCCCATGCGTACCATAATTTATAGTTTATGATTTATCTGACCTTTAATTTAGTGTGGGATGAAATCATATTTCATTTTGTATTCACTTTTGGTGGAACCAACCATCAGTGGGATGTTAATACAGAATGTAAAGCGAGGTTGGACCTTATTTCATTATTCAAACTAAAGATGATAAGTTATGTTATCTTTTGGCGGTGGTTGAGTTTGATGAATTCTATGTTGAGAGAAGCTAAATGGGTTAGTGACAAGTCGGTGCCAACAAGGGATGCATATATGACCAATGGCTTCGTATCGTTTGCCTTGGGACCAATTGTCCTCCCAGCTCTTTATTTAGTTGGGCCTGTACTCTCAGAGGAGGTTGTTTGTAGTTCTGAATACCAAAATCTATACAAGGTTATGAGCACTTTTGGGCGTCTTCTGAATGATATCCACAGCTTTGAGGTATTAATAGTGTGCTGTCTGTTGTTGTTATGATCAGTTTCACAAATCAGCTTTTCAAGTTTGTCGATTGCTTAATTGGTAAGTGTATGGTATTGCAGAGGGAATCCAAGGAAGGTAAATTGAATGTTGTATCATTGTACATGGTTGATGGCAGTGGTGAGACTGTTACTGCAGAAGAATCCATTAAAGAGATCAAGAGTATCATTGTCAGTCAAAGGAGAGAATTGCTGAGATTAGTTTTGCAGGAAAAAGGCAGCCTAGTTCCACGAGCCTGCAAGGATTTGTTTTGGAAGATATGATGGTTAGTTTAGGGCCATCACGTTTTGTTTAGCATACTCCATGTTTGCATCCATTTGTATTGCATGCACCGAGGCTTGGTTAATCATTCTAACTGCATTGATTATCTAATACTTCTCTGAATACGTGTTTAGACCGCATGCTATCAAATTGATTCATATGCCATATTAGTAGCCGAGCCTATTTAGATTGCATATCGTATGCGTTGCATTAGTCATATCGCATAGTTAAGAATCATGCATTTTTCTAACTCATTCTTTTTTTGGCTTGGAGTACTAGGTGGGCCTTTACTCGCTTTAGCATATCTCATGTATGTGAATGATGCCATATCTAGCATGACTACCATGAGGCTAAATGCTTAGTTGTTATAACTGCTTGTATGTCTGTGGATAAAGGCTTGTTGCTTGAGTTGGAATAATTTAAGTAATGTTTATATGCAATCACTTTTTCAAGTGGTACACATTCGAAACAATTTTCAAAACAAACATGAATCGAAATGTTCCAAATTCTTGCAAAGTTAGTCTATACTTGTGTGTGTGCGCATTGCATAGTAATGCTAGCCTAATAAACCGGAACAAGAGCATATAATGTAAATAAAATTCATATCATGATTAGTAGAGGCTGATCTTTGATCGGCCGAGCGGGGGGTGCTCAATTAATTCATGACCTTCCCCTCTTGTACCTAAGTTCCCGAGCCAAGACAATCTTGGTGATGACAGACACGTGGCCTTTGACACGAGTCATGGGTTTCCTAAATTTCTCAAAAATATTTAGGTGGCGACTTTGTATCTAGCAAAGCACTCCATTTCTGACAATTTGATTCAAAATTGATTTTCCAAAAGATTTGCCAGATTTGGACTCTTTGGTGTTTATCTATTTCACATTGCACTTGTGAGATTAGATTCAGAACCGCGGGAGTCCGAACTATAGGGCTTATTTCGACTTCCGAAAAGGGGCGAGAAAAAGTCGAGCTACAGTAGGCTCCTCCAGGCAAGACCCTATGAACTTGGTATGGTCCCTTCCAATTAGGTGACCATTTGCCAAATTTTTTGCTCTTAATTTCTATTGGAAGTATTGTTTTCCATACCAAATCCACTTATCAAAGATGATGTGTTGAACCCTTTTATTATAGCTTTTGGCTGCCTTTTTCTTTTGCAAAAGGATATTATTTAATGCCAAAATTCTAGATTCATCCACATCCTCTAACTCCAAATGCATGTTTTGATGATACTGATCAGCATTTAGATGGTCCTAGCATTTGACCCTTAAGGACTTTATATTGATCTCAACAGATAATACTGTATCCTGCGCATATACCAAGGCATAAGGAGTAACTCCAGTATTTGATCTTTGGGAAGTCCTATAAGCCAATAATACTTCTAACAATGAGTTATGTCAATCTCTAGGATTGTCCTCAACAACCCTCTATATTCCATTTTTCAAGGATTTGTTAGATGATTCTGCTTGGCCATTTGCTTGTACATAATAGGGGTGGAATTAACAAGACAAATTCCAAATTCTGCTGTGAAGGTTTTACTAGCTTTCCATCAAACACAGTCCCGTTATTCACTGTTATGGTCTGTGGCACACGAAACTTATAAATTAATTCCTTAATAAAGTCAATCACCTCTGTCTGATCGACAGTCTTATAGAGCTTAGCCTCAACTCACTTAGTAAAATAGTCTGTAGCCATTAGAATGAAACAGTGTTGTTTCAAAGAATGTGGGTAAATTTTTCCTATCATGTCTATTGCCTATACTTTAAATGGCCAGGGCTTCACCACTGCATGTAAATTAGTTATTGGAACATGTCTTATTATACTGTGCTTCTGGCATGCCTGGAAATTTCTTGCATATTAGGAATGCCTTCGAAGCAACCATCTCATCTTAACCCCAAGCTACTGAGCACCACAAATGCCTTTATGCACTTCAGCCATAGTAGTTAATACTGTTTTTGGTCCCAAACACTCTAATAGAAGACCATCTGTCCCCCTTTTATAAAGAGCATTCCCATACATTATGTACTGCATTGACTGTAGTTTAAGCTTTCTGCTGGCCTTAGAAAAAGAACTAGTCAAATATTGAATGATTGGATGTCTCCAATCCTGCTCTTCCAAGTCATTTTGATTGGCTTCTACCAATATACCTTATTTTGCTAGATGGGGTATCAGTTTCTGGTATGTTGTTTGGTTCATGTCTATTTGAGCATTATCCATTCTTATGAAATTCGAAGCTTTCTAGGCCACATCATTGGCCTTGTGATTCATGAATCTTGGGATGTAAGTTACATTTGTCACTTGAAAATAAGAAAGCAAATGTACAGCAGCCACGTAGTATGGCAATATGCCTGTACTTTGACATTTGAAATTTCCTTTTACTTGATTAGTTACCAATTGAGAATCTCCAAATATATCAACTGCATGAGCCTGTAAACCAATAAGTATTTTAAGTCCCATAATCAAGGCCCCGTACTCAGCTTGATTATTGGAACAAGCAGTCTCATCAATTCTGAAACCATGTGTGGTTTCTTTCCCTTGGGGTGATTTAATCACAACACCGATTCCCACCAGGCCATTAGCCTTTGATCCATCGAACAACATCTGCCATGGCTCCAAATCTGTTGTGTCAAGTTCCATTATTTCTTGATTCTCTGTTTGGCATGGATGATTAGCTAAGAAGTTGCCCAATACCTGACCTTTTACTATCTTTTGGGGAACATATTCCAAATGAAATTCCGACAAAACTAAAATCCATTTGCCCATTCTTCCTCTTAATATAGGTCTAGATAACATATACTTAACCAAATTTGTAGTTGCAATTACCAAGACAACAGTAGGCAAAAGATAATATCTTAATTTTATTGATGCAAAGTACAAGGCTAAACACAGTTTTTTAATAGCTCAGTATTTACATTCACAAGAGTTTAAAAACCTACTAAGGTAATAGACTGCTTGCTCCTTGCCTTCTTCATTGTCCTGAGCCAAAAAGACTCCTAATGATTCTTCAGCTACAACTATATATAACTTCAATGGCCTGTCCTTCCTTGGTGGCATTAGCACTGGAGGCTTGGCCGAATAGGCTTTTATTCCTTCGAAAGCAGCTTGATGCTTTGCTGCCCACCTAAATTATTCTTCATTGTTTGACTTCAATAGAGAAGAAAAAAACTTTAGTTTTTCCAGCAGTGTTAGAAACAAATCTTCGAAGAAAGTTAACTTGACCAAGAATTTTTGCAAGTCTTTCTTACTTGATAGAGGTTTGGCCTTAATGATGGCTTTCGCTTTGTTCTGATCAATCTGTATTCCCTTCTTGTGCGCTATATATCCCAAGAAGTTTCAAGTTGATACACCAAAAGCACATTTAAGTGGATTGAGCTTTAATTTGAATTTCCTCATTCTTTCGAAGGCTACTGTCAAGTGGACAAGATGCTCTTCCATAGACTGAGACTTTACCACAATGTCATCGATGTAACATTCCAAGTACCCTCCAATGAGATCATGGAAGATGGTGTTCATTACTCTCTGATATGTTGCCCCAGCATTTTTCAATCCAAATGGCATCTTAATCCATTCGAAGGTCCTAATGTTCCCAGGGCACCTGAAAGCTGTCTTGTGAACATCCTCTTTTGCTATGCATATCTGGTTGTAGCCAAAGTACCCATCCATCATAGACAAGACCTTATGTCCTGCTGAACTGTCCACCAGCAGATCCACTATAGGCATAGGGTACTTATCCTTTGGAGTTGCCAAATTTAGATTTCTGAAATCAATGCATACTCTTAATTTGCCATTTTTCTTGATCATAGACATGATATTGGACAGCCACTCAACATACTTGGCTGTTCTGATAAAGCCTGCTTTGAGAAGCCTAGCAACCTCTTCATTCACCTTCTGAACCACCTCAAGACTCATCTGTTTAGGTTTCTGTTTGTATGGTTTAAAATTTGGCTTGACTGAAAGTCTATATTCCACTAATGACCTATCCAATCCAGGAAGATCATTATAAGACCACGCAAAGCAATCCTTATATTTCTTTAGGAGAGTCAATAATCCAACCAGCATTTATGTAGGTGGGTTGTTGTATTGATGCTTCTCCTAGATTGACTTCTTCCAATGGATCTTGCATCTAAGTACTTACTAATGCTTCTCCTTCAGCTTTTTGAACCTTCGAAGCCATTTTTTTTATCTCGATCAACTACAAACCTTCCTGGTTCATCATCTTTACTTTCTTCTTCATAAACGAAATCCGTCCACAAAGCCTTTTCTTCTTATATTTCCTAGACTTTGGTTCAATGTCCAATATACAATACTTACTTAGAGCCAATGATTTGGCTTCCTATTGCTTATGTTTGTAGCCAATCCTCATGGCTTTTCTCTTTTCTTCCTAAGCTTTCTGGACTATTGCTTCAATGTCCAATGTAAAGAACTTCACTAAAGCCAATGGTCTGGTTTGTTGATCCTCCTGCTCATAACCAGGCATCAATGTTGGTATCTTTGATGATGTAGTCATATTCATCATCCACAGTTTCTTGTACTAATTGTTTCAGGTGTGCCATCTCCTCATCAGCCGTTACTTCGGCTATTGCATCAAGCTTCCTCAACACGCTTAGTGGAACCACTCCTTCAGTATACAACTTTGCTTCTACAAAATCTACACAGACAATGAAGGGCTGTGGGTCTTCATTTATTTCCTATCTCCCATTGCTCAAAAGCATTGTACTTGGCATTGCTATCTATAACAAAAAGGCAGTCATAAAATCCCTTGTCCCCACACTCAAATTAATAGATAGTATGCCTTGGGCCATCTACTTGCAGCAATGGTCATGCTTGTTGGGATCAATCTGGGGTTCCTTTTGCCCAATTTTCTCAAAGATGAATGAAGAACCAAGTTTACTGCTGCTCCATTGTCCACTAACACAATGTTCATCTCTATTCCATTGAAGTATGCCTTAATGTACAAACGTTTAACATTTTGAATCATTGATGATGTGGAATATTCAAAGGGGTATGATAGGGTAACTATGCTTATCTCTTCATTTTTGTCATCAGTCTCCATAGGTTTGGCTACTTCAGACTCATCTTGGACTATGCTGGCTTGTGAGACCTCACTAGAAACTTTTATAAGCTCACCCTCCTGACCCTCCTGATTTTGTTCTTCAGTTTGAAATTCTAGAGGCAACACGTAGACCATATTGATTGGCATTGGAGAGAATGAGCCAAACTGCCTATTGGTTGTATTTGGTCCCCTTTTGTGTTGGCCTGGCTTGATGCCTGGGATGTATCTTCCATGCTACACTCTAGAACTTCTGAGTTTGTAGGCTCCTTAATAGCAGTCTTTTGTTGGCCTGTCTTGAACACGGATATTGCTTGCTCAGCCATGAAGGCTTCAAACATATCTTCTTCAGCCAATACCTGTTCTTGGCCTGGTTTAATTTCTTCGTTTGTCTCATTGTCATCATCACTTTCCAGTAAGGCCTTTTCGAGGCCTGCCAAACTTGATCTCTCTTTAGTTTTCAATTCAATATGGACCTTAGCTAGTTTCTCTTTGCTGGCACTTCTGTTAATCCTGGGACTAGGCTTCGAATTTTTTCCTTCTCCCATTTGACCTCTTAATTGCACCAAAGAGGTGCCCTCTCCAGCTTCCTTAAGATCCCTCTGGTATTGAGTGAACCTTCGTTGAATTTTCCTCCTCTGAGATCTAGAGATCACAAGAACCATATGGTTCCTGTGTCTTCGAGTTTTTAAGTAGGACCCAATTATTAGGAGCCACCAAAGGAGGTTTGATCATTATGTCCCTGCCCACAAAGCAGGCCTTTCCCTAGGTTGGTATCATTTTAGATTTGTTTTGTATGACAAAACAGTCTGGTACTCCTAGCACTTGTGAACCCACTGTGCTAGCTGTTGGGTTTGCTGCTTTTGTCTTCGAAGGCCCATCATTATTGGCCTTGGTTCCCTCTGTTGAGTCAAGCTCAGGCTTATTTACAGGCTTGCTGACTATCCTATAGTAGTTTGGTGGCCTAGTTTCATACAGAGGCTTCTTATCTCTTAACAAATTCCTAGCATCTGGTGGCCCAACCAAGAATGGCTATTGGTTAGGGCCACTTAGGTATGCTCTCTTGTTGTGGATACTAACTGGCCTACGATCTTTCTGCATATCTCTGTAATATTGTTTTCCATCAACTGGAAGCCCTTTCAGCCATTTGTAACTCAGCCTGCACCTAGGACACATTCGCTGCATAACACCTGCTTCGAGCGAGTCATCATCTAAAAGTTCTTCACTGGAACCATCTTCTTGTCCTACAAAGCTTTGCCTACTTGCTAGTGAACCCTATGTGTTTCTTCTAAAGGCAGTTTGGCTGACCACATGTATCTGCACATTGACCTCATCCAATTCCTTTAGGGATAGGCTCTTCTCCACTTTTTGAGCAAGGAAGTTTGGTATGAAAACATTGGCTACTGCTTCTCTGATCTCTGGAAATGGGTCGATGTCAATCCCCATTGCCTTTTCTACTTTGGCTGGGAATTTCAGTCTTCCTTTCCGAATCTGCTCTTGAATCCTATCTCGAAAAACAATACAGTTTTTAGTTGAGTGCGACCAAGAGTTATGCCATTTACAGTACATTTTGCCTTTTATTTCTTCTGAGGTTGGGATTTTAACTCCCTTAGGTAATTTCAGAAAGTGTGTTGTTAGTAAATGGTCAAATATGTCATCTACTTTTGATATATCAAAAGAATATTTCTTGTGAAGATTTTTCTTTTTAAACTACTGATCAATGGTAGTATCCTTCTGAATTAATGCTTCACGGATCATAGGCTCTTGTTCTATAATCTCTGCTGCATCAATTTCAAAATTAGGGTCCTTATAATAGGTCATATAGGACGCATTACTTTGATTCTTTTCTTTCTCAAGGAGAGTCTCATATCTAGTAACTTTATAAGTTAATTCTACTATATCTCGAAATTCTGTTGAGTCAAACTTCTGTCGAAGCCTAAACTCTTGCCCATTTTGGGCCAACCTCATAAACTCAGGTTTAGGTAATATAACCCTGCATTTGTTTCGTGCCCTTTTGAATCTAGCAATGAATTGAGCAGCCTTCTCATCAGGTCTTTGGTTTACCCTTGCCAAGTCAACCATAGATACTACAGGTTCTGTTTGGAAAAACGGGGCATGAAACACTTTTTCTATTTGTTGTCAAGTCTGGATAGAACCATGTGTAAGGTTTATGTACCATACAAAGGCTGCCCCAGTTAAAGAGTTTGGAAAAAGTCTTAATTTCATGTAATCATTGTTAGTAAATTCACCACATTGGCCTGTAAATTTAACAATGTGTTCAACAGTTGATTGGTTCCCATTCCCATAAAAGAGGGCAAACTTTGGCATCTTATATCCCCTTGAGTATTCATGTAACCTATCTACCCATTTTGGGTAAGGCTATCTATAAACAGGGGTCTGGACCCTCTAGGCCATAGGTCCACAAATCTCTCTAACAATGTCAGCAATTTGGTCCCTAGGTACAACATTCTGTGCTGGATGGGCCACTATTGGAGGAACAAACATAGGGTTTGAAGGAACTCCTTGTGCTGGAAGTCCTCTTGGTTCATGTAAAGATATATTTGGGACTGGTTATTCCTGTTGTGCTAGTTGATGTAAAGGGTATGGCTACCCTCTTGGGGCAGGCATTTGTCCTACAAAAGGTGTTGCGAAGGGAACTACGAGAGGAAGAATAGGTATTGTTTCTCTTCCAACCACAGAAATTCCTTCCAACCCCTCGGGTGTGAGTTCACTCATAGGGTTAACGAACACTCGTATGCCAGGCATAGGTTCAAACATCAGATTTGAAAATACTCGCATGCCATGTTCTTGTGTTAGCCTAGACCCACCAATGTGTATGGTTTCGTTGGTAGGCAAAGGTGCATTCTGACTTATCAGTGATCTAGGAGGAGCTTCATACCATGATTAAGGCACATGTGATGGTCTCTTATGATTTTGACTATTAGTTTGACCACTAGTTTGCCCATTATTTTGTCCATTATTTTGCATAGGCTGTTTATTTCGAGTCAATCTGTACAGAAGAAAATTTATGTTCTCTTCAGGCTACTTTATGACAAGTGGTTGATAAGAGCTCACTCGATCCAAAAATGATGTTGCCCATTTTTCCATCGTATACATTAATTGTTGTCCCATAACGTTGACCAATCCTCCCTATGGATTCATTGGTTGGGTAGAGGGAACAGTTGAAGGTCCAGTTTCATGGCTTTGTCCAATATTTTGGACGTGTGTTGCATATCCTGAAGTGTTGGTCTCTTCGACCACTTGTGTATGATCACTTGAAGTAGGCACATCTATAGGATGTGATACTATATTATCCTCTGGGCTTTGTATGTTTAAGTCTCATTCGACACATTTTTCGAGGCGTTCATTTTCTTCTTGTCTCCTACGTCTAGCCATTAACAAGGTCCCACTGGGTGTACCAAAAATATATGTTGGCTTTCGAATGTTAGAAATGTAATTTGAGCGTGCCAGTAAGGATTAATGAGTCCTTACAAAAGTATTAAATGCCAACCAGTTAACCAGACAATTGCTTCAAAATTCTTTTAGTCTCAATGAAGAGGACTTTTACTAGTGGCTTGTTTTTAGGAGAAAACTCAAAAAGCTAATCATAAAAATAAAAGAAAAAGGGAGAAATAGTTGTCAGAAATCAAATTTTATTAAGTAAACAAGAGTTTACAATTGTACATTCGCACTTTCACAGTTTCGAAGGGGATTACAACAACAGACTAATTTAGAATTACTCCGAAGAATTTGAAGTGTAGTACAAGAAAGTAAAAGACTGGAATTTAAAGGACTGAAAAATGTAAAGTAAATTAACTGATTTCTGGATCTGGTTCTAGGTCCCTCATTATCAGCATCCCTCTCTATTTATAGGCTCTGATAATAATCGTTGAAGTGGCTGCTAACCGTTGAAATAAATGATAATTGTCGAAATGATCTCTATGATCACTGGTCATGGTTTTGAACAATTTGCTTCCACTATAACACTCTTACAGTTAAGCTTTCCTCATAAATTTGAATTTAAATTGTGAGAAACCGTTTGTCCACTTCACCTTGTGTACTTTGACTGTTCCTATGTTATGTAGATCCATCGTCATTAATACAAGTTGCCATGTGTCTGTTGATGACTGGAGATCTTCACTGATTTTCCAAATTATCCCTTATAATTCACGTGTCAAGCTGTGATTAATTTGCACAAAATATACCGCCAACAATATTATATCCAAATAGTCTCACATTCATCAGCTCAAACCAGGAAAGGCAGTTGTACACCTAAAACATACACTTTCCATGGATATAGTACATATTAAGGGATTGTTTGGGATGTCCTAAATAAGTGTACTTTTTGGACTAAAAAATTGAGGAAAAAAATATGGATGTTTGGGTTAACTTTTTGACTTTTATGGGAAAATGTGTATTAAGGTGTTGTTTGGGAAGAGCTTATTTGGGCTCTTTTGGCTCTTTGAGCCACAAAAGACAGAATAGGCTATTTGAGTCATAATAGACAAAACATCACATCCAACACATAATCATTACACTATTCTCTCACAAAAAAAGTCAAAAAAACTAAAAGGCCAAAAAGTCCTTCCCAAACCAAGCTTTTGAGCCCAGGCTCAAATAACCAAAAAAACCAAAAAGCCAAAAAGCCGACCCACTTTCCAAACGAAGGCTAAAAAATTGTATAAATTAATGTGTAGAGGAAAATTAGGATTAAGAGTTGTGCAGCCATAATTTTTAACTTTTGATGAATAGTGATAATTTTTTAAATAATTTTTTAACTTTTTAATTTTTTTTTTAACTTGTCAAACTTAACCTAAATCTTTGTGCATAGATACATATACATGTATGTATATCTATGGACACAGAAAACCCAAGCAGGTAGGATTACGTTAGCAACAAAAAGGACACCTATTCTAAGCTTAGGCGCGTGGGTGGCCCAACCAGGGGCATGAGGGTCTTGGTTGTTATTTTCCAATTCTCCATAAATACATCAATATATATCTATCTGTATAAGAATAGCTTTGGTGTTAGTTTAGTGGCTTGTCTTCTTCTTCTTTGTTTTGAAAATTCCTATTGTTGCTTTAGGGAATTTGATCATGCATTGGATTTGTTGCTAAATTCAATTGGATTTGTTGATCATATTAAACCAAAATAAAACCCCAAAACAAAAAAAATTCCACCCAAACATGACTCTAACATTTTCCACTTACATGAAAGTCTACATTCTACCTAAACAAACAAAACCTATTGAAACAGTTCTACACAAAAATTGAAGTCCCCCACTCACAAAAATTGAAGTCGGTGTATTTTGTCGGGACTTTTCCAAATTAAGATAAAATAGTAACTTATTTTTTAAAATAGGTTTAGTTTAGACGAAATTTCTAAATTAAGTTAAAATGTGGATACAAATCATGTTTTCACCGTTTTTGTGGTCTTTCCGCGAAAAATTTATAAATTCTTAAAAGCGTAGTTACAAACCACGTTTTTAATTAAGAAAATATGATTACAAACTATGCTTTTAATGAAATTTGATTTATACATAAAGCGTGATTAGAAACCACGCTTTTAAGTAATTTTTTTTTTTTTTTTTTTTCAAAACAAAGTATAAGACACTCTACATATGTTTCTTAGGAAACTTTTGGTCCCATGATCACCACTTAAATTGTCTTTGATGGTGGTATTTTAAGACCATGAGCCTGTAATGATTCCCCAAAATTGTGATTAGAATTTTCAGTGTCGTGACAAAATTGTGGCCACCCATTTTGGAATGTATGGCTATAATGTGTCGACTTGACCTCTCCAGAGAATTCAAATCGCTCCTGAGCGTCTGATGGTTTCCAAAGCTCAACTAGCGATAAAAGTACATTGACTACATGGGCCATGTTGGGCCTCTGTGAGGGGTTCTTTGCACAACAATGACCAGCCAACTCAGCAACAGTGTTGATACTCACAAGTATTTCTTCATCAAGATCAATTGTTGGGTCGATAGCTTTTTGGAATGAACCTCTGTAAATACGTATTTTACGAAACCATGTGACGAGATCAATGTACTCATCCTGCTGGGGCTCAAGTTCAAATACGGCATTTCTTCCAGTAATCAATTGTATTAAAATTACTCCGAAACTAAACACATCAATCTTAACTGTCACTCGTCCGGTTGCTGTCCAATCATACAAAAGATTTCAAGATCAAAAGCAGCTTTTTATCAAAAAAAAAAAAATTACCAAATGCAAGTACTTTCGAATTATATATTTTAAATCCTAAACTGTGTTGTCAAAGTACGACTTTAGATTTAAAATTGTGTTTCAAATGGACGAATGTAAAAAATTCATTAATTAAAATTATGCATTTAAAACACAATTTTACTTTTACTTTGAATACATAACTTTTACTTTGAAATGATATTTTCAATACTCAACTTCCAAAAGGAGCATGGGTTTGAAAATATGTGCAAAGACTTTCGGTAATATGTTTTCAAAATGGGAGATTTATTAGGAAATCATTCTTCAAATAGTTGTATGTCAATCAATTCATAATATATTTTTGCATTTAAACATGTCTTATTATTTAAATATTTGATCTATCAAATCATAATTCTCATATTTAAGGTATTTTATGGATAATTTTACCTTTATAAATATTTTTTAAATCCTTAATAACTTAAATATTCACATTGACAGTGTAAATGTTCACATTACAGAATATTTACACTATCAATGTGAATATTATTATTAGGAGTATTTTAGTAACTATATCACTCATAGAATTTATTGGAATATAAAAAAAATAATTTAAACGAAGTGAAACATAAAGAGGTGAAGAGGGGTTTATGAATAAATGGCCCTTTCAAAGGACTCAACTTTTGTTTAAAAAAAAAAAAAAAAAAAAAAACCAAAGTTTTAAAAAGG
>NW_021024657.1:728575-739948 GCF_004153795.1 Camellia sinensis | reverse complement strand
AAAACAGTAATAAAAGATGTCCAACGAGCTGTGACAGTCTGTATGAAAAAAGACTTTTCATATATATATATAAGCAATCAGTACCAAAACAGTATGTACAATATATATGGACCGGGCGAAAGGGGGTGCTCATAGCTGACCTTCCCTTTTCGTACCCTAGCTCCCGAGCCGAGACAACTCCGGTGATGACGGACATGTGGCCTTCGGCACCGAGTCAGGGTTTCCTAAATTCTCCCATTTTAAAATATTTAGGTGGCGACTCTGTATCTGGCAAAGCAGTCCATGTTTGGCACTACTTTTTCAAAAATCTGTTTCTCAAAACGATTTGCCAGTTTGGACTCTTTAGTTCAGATTTAGAACCGTGACACAAATCGAGTCCGAACTGTAGTGACCCCAAATGAACAGAACGGGACTCACCCTCCAGGGGGCGTTTGGGGGACGTCTACAGTTTCTGGCGACTTTGCTGGGGAAATTTAGAGAGCTTGACTCGAACTTGTGATATCCTGTTTTGATTTCATTTATGTGTTTCTTTGCATTGCATGTGCATTGGTGCGCCTAGGAACGCAGTGTTTGCCATCTGCCATTCCTGAACGGTTTGCCGGAGGCTTGTCTTGTCAAGGCATGACCATAAGGCTGACCGGCTATGGGCTCTGACAGTATGGGAACACAAACCCCGGTTTTACCGGGGCACCCTTTTCGACCATTCGACCTAGTGCATATCGGATCCATAGTGATCATTCCAAGTTAGGATAGGTTGCTTACCCGATATCAGGTTGTTTGAAAACCGCAGTGTGCGTAGTAAAACCCTAGCTCCTGACAAAATAGGACAGGGAAACCCTACCCCAACATAGGGGTGTTTTGGCTCTTTTTACTTGCTATGTGCTTTTAGAGTGTATCTCTACAGGAACGCACATATCAGTTTGCAAGGTTGAGTATTAGACCCGAAGGCACCAGTATCAGTGTTGTCGAGAATCGGTTATATCCGCGGGTATCAGATTCAGTTTTGAGGACAGTAATTCTGGGAAACAGTGATCAGTAGTGGAATACAGTTGTTCGGCTACGCCTGTGTTTGATCAGTTTGGGCTGAAATGCTGTCTGTTTTCCTTTCAGTTCAGGGGGTCAGAGAGTTGATACAGAATAGCCAGTGTTCCCCCTTGCTGAGGCAGGACCTATGACGACGCAGAATTCAGAAGAATTCGTAGTTATGACGACTGCATTAGATCAGGGGATCACTCTGCAAAGTGAGACCAACATGGGTATGCCACATTCACCCAGGTCGCCTATTGTGCACCCGGTCTGGGCCCCCCAGTTGTATCAGGCACGTGAGCCCACCACCTTTGAACTAATGGGGATGATAGGTGATCTCCAGAGGTCTGTGGCGGATCTCGCCTACGGAATGTCAGCTTCACCTCCAGCCGCACCGTATGCCGGGAGTTTTGTGCCCCAGGAGCCCCCGTTGTTGGGGCGAATTGTGATCGAACTCAGTCAACCGGAGATGGCCTCCAGCTACGGCAATGACATGCCGGCACCAACCCAGACCCTTGATCAGGCTGAGGCCGGAGGAAAAGGCAAAGCAAAGGTAGATGCCGATCCTATTGAACAACTGCTGTGGGCAGTCGAGGCTTTGAAAGCCGGGGGGATGAACAAGCAACAGATAACCGCAATTGTGGCAAAAACTGTGGAGGATGCTTTCCCCACTCTACCTGAGAGTAGTTCAAGTCAGTCAGAAAATCAGGATAGGCCCCGTCCTGCCAGAACAGTTCCTCCTATTCCCGCCCCTGCACCCGGGAAAGATCAAAAAGCTAAGGTGGCGCCTGCCGACCCTTTTGCCTGTGCGGCTAGTAAAAGTGCTCAGACTCCGAAGTACTTGCCCCGAGGGCGCAGGGCCTTTCATGCTCTCTACATGCCTCTGTCCAAGGCACTCCAAATCCTCGCCGAGAAGGGGCACCTTAAACCCTTGGAGCCCCGGCCACTCCCAAAGAATCTCCCAGCCACGCATGATGCTACTTAGTACTGCGCGTACCACCAGCAGACAGGCCATCCAACCGATAATTGCTCCCGCCTCCGTCATGAGGTACAAGATTTGATTGATAACAAGGTTATCCTCCCGCCCACCTCAGCCAAGTCCGTTACCACCCAGTTGTTGGATTTTGAGGGCTCAGATACTGCGAGTATGTAGTCAGAGAGTGGACCACCTGCGGGCGGCATTCAACATGTTTTGGATGTGGCGTCTGGCACGCATTTTTGAGCATCGGTGAAACCGAGTTTTGTAAATCCTGGCTTGGGTGTCGAGTCAGTCTTTTGTTTTGAGTCTGTCTATTTGTTTTGAGTCAGTCTTTTTGCTTAAGGATCTGTCTTGTTGTATCGAGTCAGTCCCCTTTGTATAGAATACCAGGTGATTCTGGGGTTGTTGTCCCGAACACCGTTTTGTCTTGTAATTATCTGTTTTTGTTTTTAGACTGTTTCTGCCGAGGGGCCAGTTATACCAGCAAATCTGAATGAAACAGCTGTTGCTATCTCACTTTCGTGCTTACTTTCAGTACAAGTGCCAGAGGATTCGAATGGGTTGACGGTACATCTCGCCTGCTCTCCTGTGCGCCAAACTCATTGCATTAGCCTAAGTTTTTCAAAAAACCCCTTTTAACACTGCGGTGATAAAAATGAAGAGTAAGGAATTCTTCGGGTTTTGCAAAATTTTGATCATTTTGAGAGAAAGAGAGGCGTGCTAAGCCCTTAATGAATGAAATCATGCTTGTTGGCGTGAGTACTAGGAAGGACCCTGGCTTGATCCAGATTGGTTCCACACTATCTTCGGCACGAGCGATTCGTCGCTTTCTTAAAAACTTTCAAAAACAAATGTTTTACACGGCCCTGTGAAGACCTGTGTGGAACTGCTCTTGAGATTGTGCAGCCTAGGATCGCTCTCAGCCTCAAGATTCAACCCATCCGTTTCGAACCTTGAACCCGTTCAGAAAGTTTAAACGGTCAAACATCATGAAAGGTCTGTGTGGCCAGTCCCGAAGCAGCCCTCAAGCAAGAGGCACCGAAGTCGAATCGAAAGGAGCAGATCTCGCCGGAAGAGGCTCGTGGAGCGACTGGGATTTTCAAAGCTTTAAAACACAACCAACTAATTCCCAACTTGCCCAACACAACCCAAAACTCTAAAACAAAGAGTAAGGGATAGAAATGAGGACAACAACGAATCTACGGAACTGAGTCCAGATTATAGATATATAACAACAGGGAATACCGTGATCGCTATATTAATAAATTTAGGGTGTAATTAATTTTAGTTGGGCGTACTGAGTTATTATTTGAGTGCAAATAGGATCACCCTTGTCCAATTCACCATAGAGTACATTGTTTGGTTGAGAATTTGTAGGTAGGAGTTGGAGTTTCACCGGATTATGAATTCTTGTAAGGTCGAAAACCCGCATCGGGCGCCTTGGCAAAAGTTAGAGCCTGAAAAGTGAAGGTTAAAATACCCGAGTGTACCTTAACCGGAACTACGTAAGGCTTGATTCCCATGTTTGGGATACGTAGGCAACTTCATTCTGAAGTCCAGCCCCCAACGCTTTCATAGCGTCCCAGTCCATGCAATGGTTTTGATTTCATCCCAAAGTCTGGTCGCCAACACCTCCCAAGGTGATTGTGTCCATATATTTGTTATGACCATCTTCATCATCTCTGTGTCTAAGAGTTCGGCCACCACCAATGAAGACTGTCTGCGGACTGCTGCGGCACCATCCAAACAAGGGGCAACTTTCCGTTGCCACCAGTCGTCGCGAGCCGCCATTCAAACCAGGGGCAACTTTCCGTTGCCATGCGGGGTTCTCCAAACTAGGGGCAATTTTCCATTGCCTCCGATCCGAGGTTGCGCATCTCAAAGAGTAAGTTCCATGCTCGTTAAGCATTAACCGTTTGCAAAAATAGTTTTTGAAAATTTTTACTGAAGTTGACTATTTTCTCGAAAACTATTCCATTTTCCAAAACTGGACCATTTTCTTGGACCCAAAAAAGGAAAATTTCCAGTGCTTACAGCCTGACTTGCCTGGTTTTTAAGTCAAAAATCGAACAAGTACGTTAATCCGACTTTCATCTTGATCAAAACTATTTTAGTGGAAAGCAAAAACACAAAATGGTCAAAATGATGAACTAGGGGCACAGTTGAGTCAGGTGTTCTGTCTTTTCCCCCGTCATTGATGTACTTGCCAGGAGGGCTCTCCACCTACCAGAAGAAATAGCTGTGAGCTAACGGCATTGGGCATGAACCCACACCTTCCTATTCATTCATTAATCACCTCGGGGAGGGACGAAAAATGAGAGAATAAAGAATAGAGAGGTGTAAGTTGAGAGAAAAAGTGAGCCAGAGGGTTTTGAGAGAAAAACCGAGCTTGAGTGCCAGAGTGATGTGAGAATCACAAATGAGAAAAGGGTGGGAACAATACCCAGAGAAACTGGCTCCTCGTGACTTGAGGTCCCCCGTCTTCGTTAACGCGTCTGTGTGTCGTGCCTCTTGTTTACCTCAACCTTTGTTTTGGGTCTCTTCCGAGCGTGTCTCGTTGTGTTTTGGGTCGTGTACCTTTGTTTGAGTCCTCCCCGCTGTGTTCAAGTTGTAGGCTCGATACCCCGGTTTGAAAAACCCTTATTTAATTTCAAAAATCGTTTATGCTCAGAATGTTGTGCCATTCTCTATATTCGATTGTGTTTCAACCCTAACCGGTTTCACCTTTGAAGGTCGTCTTGTCAGATTGGGCTGTTTTGTTTGAAGTTTGCCGTGTGCAGAATGAAACGAATGCTGTGTTACGGGCTGTATGCAGATTAATCCCCAACAGAGTAAGGGCTGTGTGTCCAAAATCAGGCAGTGGGTTGCTTGGGTTATTTTGATGTTGGCTGTACAGTTATCTGATTATTACAGTGCAAGTGTTCAATTTTCAAACAACCAATCAATTTCATTTACATTGAGGTGTAATATGGTGTAATGCGATGCAAAGTATGAAATGAAAAAGATATACGAATGTAACACTTTTTAAGATAAAAAGTTCATTTCATAATCTTTTCAAATGTACAAGTTTTGGAAACAAAAATCTGTCTGCGGCAGTACAGGGTGTCCTAACTACCAACAAAAAGAGGAAAATACAAGAAAGAAGAAAAATAACAAAATCCGCATCCGTGTCGAGCACTCCGGGGGGCCATCAGCCTGTCCTAATCCTCTTCCTGGACGAGGGTCCAGGATCACCATCAGCATCGTCGTCTGAGCCCGAGCTAGTGCCGCCTCCGGTCTCCTCCTCTGATGACTCTGACTCCGCCTCTGCCTCCGCCTCTGAATCCTCGTCATCATCATCGTCCGGGACTGGAGCTCGGGAGCTACTCCCGACATGAGTGCGCCCCGCCTTCGTGCGAGGGAATGCTCTACCCTCCTCGTCTCTCCCTCGAGCCGGGACGGAAGGTCCAGCTGGAATGCCTCCTACAGCAGGGATCTGGAAAGGAGACGGAAAAAGTACACAAAAGGGAAATGCATCAGTATACTGTGGAACAGTTTATCAGTGCAGAATGCAGTGTATGAGTACAGTGTATGAATGCCGTGAGCAGTTTATCAGTGTAGAGTACAGTGCAGAATGCGGTGTATGCAGTGTATCAGATACTATGAGATCAGTGTATCAGGTGTTGTGCCGTGCATCAGATTATGTAAAGTAGTGTATGAATGGTTTGAGGCCAGTGTCAGAAGAACATACCGGAATGCTGTAAAGGGCCAGGAGATCAAAAGTCCGCTGAAGCATCCCCATCATCGAGGCATTCATCGCCAACGACTGAAGAAGCCTGCAAAAGCATCAGATGCATTAATATTCTGTGGAATATCAAATGACCGTACAAAATGCAGTAATACATACCGGAGGTAAGTCGGGGGACACCGATGAACTCATGATCAGCTGGCGGAGGGGCGAAGGGGATCTGATAGGTCGCCCCACCCTGCTCTCGGAAAGTCAGTGCAGCAGGCAGGGTGGGCCAGCCAGCCCCCCGTCCTCCCTGAGCTCCGCCTCTACCACGGACCCGGGCCTTCCTTGAAGCTCCTGCTCCTGCCCCAGCCGCTGGCGCCACAGGCCTGGCCCCCCCCGCTTGTCGGCCGCCGCTCAGAGGTCGCATCAGGTACGTCTGCACGTACTCTCGGTAGTCGCCGATGCCTCTGAAGCCGGCCTCCTCCCAGCCAACGGTGTAATCGTCCATCTGCTCGGTCGTGAGCCTCTCGGTCTCCCTCATGTCCGCAGGAGGGTGAACCGGGACTATCTGCTCAGGTAACCCTAGGGTCTGGCGTAGGAAACGCTCACCCAGGTACCAAGCCCGACAGACTGGGCCCTCTAGCAAGATCCGGAAACGTGAGGTCTCCTCCGCACTAGCAAATCGATCCCGCGTCACCGCCGGCAACGGAGCCCACGGCCGCCATGTGATCTGAAAGTAACATACAGTTTGTTATCTACTATTTTGAAATATACAGTGGAAAAGCGAAGCTTAAATGAACTGCAAGTAAAACATACCTCGGTGGGGGTAATGGTGTCAAAGTATCGGCGGAAAAAGCCGAATGTCTCTCGTGGCCGCCGGGTGCATCTCCCGTCAAATCGCCGTGAGAAGGGGACGACCAGAGGAGTCTCTGTGACAGGCACGGGAGCAAGCCTAGGAAAGTAGGCATAAACCCACAACTTCAAGATAAATACCAGTGCATTTATCAGATAAATCAGAATACAGAATAAAGCAGAAATGGCAGAGCCGTGTGTTGTGCAGTGTATTGTGTACAGTGTACAGTGTGAGCAGTGTACAGTCAGTGTAAAGCAGAGTGTATGTGTGTGCCGTGTGTACAGTATACAGCAAGTACGAAGCAGACTACAGTGTGTGTAGTGTACTGAGTACAGAAAACAGAAGGCAGAAATGAAAAGCGGAGAAGAAATGTACCTCCCAAACCCGCCAATAGCCTCCGAGCAACTGGCCGCTGCCCCGAGAAGCTGAGCTCATGTATCCATAGAGGGTGGCCAGAGTGGCGCCATCCCAGTCATAGTGCAGGATGTCCCGGACGTCCACCAGTGCGCTGAGAAGGCAGAGAGGCACGGTGTTCGCCCGGTCGGCGAAGATGGTCGTCCCGAACAGGAACATGAGGAAGCCGCGAGCATACCTCTCCACGTCCTCCTGGGTCATCTGCGCCTCCTCCTCCAACACGGGTTGGACCCTAAACTGGACCTCGAACCAGGAGTACCGCACAAAACCTGGACGAGCTAGAGGTGGCGCCTCACCTAGCAAATGGACCTGAGCGGCGGTCCACTCATCCATGTCAATGTCAAAGGGAATCGGATCACCCCCTACCCCGATGCCTGTGAGCATCGAGAAATCATAAGGGGTCATCGTCATGTCCCCTGCTGTAGAGAAGTGAAACGAATCGGTGGTGTCCCACCACCTCTCCGCCAGAGCGGCAAGGAGAGGTCTGCAAGTAGAAAGCCTAGAGAGTCCTCGGCAGAAGCCGCCGAAGCCCGCTCGATCTACTATACGCTGGACTGCGTCAGGGAGCTCGTCGTACCACTCCCGAGCACCAGTATTCCCATACCCGCGGATGGTATGGGAATCATCCTGTAAACAGAAAATAACAAATTGCAAGACAACATTCAAAATGCAGTTTTGAGAAGCATACAGATATGGCATGTGTGCAAGTTTAACAGATTCAGACAAATACCGGGTGCCGGTGTGCTTACAGTGAACTACAACGTGTGATGTGTCAGCATGTTTGGGTGGTTCAGAGTAGGTATAGCATGCGTGCAGGTTTAACAAGTTTGAACAAGTACCGGGGTGCCGGTGTGCTTACAGTGAACTACAGCGTGTGATGTGTCAACGTGTTCGGGTGGTTCAGTACAGTATAGCATGTGTGTATAGTTTGACAGATTTAAGCAAATGCTGGGTACCAGTGTGTTTGCAGTGAAATGCAGTGTGCGCTGTGTGTTTGAGTGATTCAGGGTTAGTGCAGTGTGTGTGCATGTGCCAGTCTCAAGCAGATGTCAGTTGTATGTATGATTACAGTCAACTACGGTGTATAGCATGCCAGACTAAAGCAGTTAAAGAGTACAACTAGCTATGACAGTTTTTGTGTCCTACATTGCGGAAAGTAAAGCAGAAGAAAGAGAGTTACCTCGGAAGCGCCGAAGGAAAGGTGGGAGCTAGGCTCGCGCAGCAATAGCTCGGGTGGCACGTGCCTCTCGAAGCTCCGGAACTGGCGGAGTCTGTCGGGCGGCAGAACATGGATCGCCGGTCGGTAGGTCGCCGGGTCAAACGGGCGCTCGCTTAAAGGTAGGAGCTCGACCCCAGGATCCATCTCGTGGTCCGGGGGAGTCCCGCCACGTGAAATGTCGTCCGCCATATCGAAAATGATGTGAAAATAGCCGGAGGAAGGAAAACCAGGCCGGAATGCGAAGAGTCAACCGAAAGGTCAACCCCCGGGAAGGTCAAAAATGGCCGGAAAGGCCGGAATGTGAAAAGGCACAGGAATGAAGAGGAAAGCAAGGGGAACAAACCCCGAAAAGGCGGGAACGCCAAATGAGGCACTGAAACAAAGATGTGATCGGTTGAAAATGTCCGAAGCGCGAAGAAAATCGCGAATCCGACGACGAAACGGGCGTAGAACGCGAAGAAACGGAGAAACGGGGAGAGAAAAACGCTCTAGAGAGAGAAAGTATGAGTTTTCGGCGGTGGGGAAGTGAGGAAATAGGGTTTGAAACCCTATTTTAAAACACCCAAGGTGAAAAGTCGAAACTGCCCCGAATCAGCAACTTTTTGCCGGTCGGCAATATTTTGTGCCGGCCGGCAGTATTTTGTGCCGATGGACTTATTCTGCAGCCGGTGGACAGCCGGTGGCCTCCCCTCTCGGCCGGTGGTGTTCCCACAACCTTGTTTAGGCCATATGAGGAGTTTTTGGTCTTCATAGCTCAAGAAAGTGCAAGAAAGTGCATCTCCGATGCTCAACCGGCCCCCGTTTTGACTTCGGACCGCGTCTGCCGTGCGTAGCACTCCAACTCGTGCAAGGTTGTATCCTTTAGTATCCTTTTTGCCTCTTAAGAGATCCAAAAAGTTGCCCCGTGTGCGTTGCACGCGTTCATCGCACTTTCTCGGTGCATCACATCGCGCTGTCATGCGCCTCACAGTTGCATTGTCTTGCATACTACATGCGTTATAACACGTACCCCTCGCATTGTCATGCACATCTCTCATGCATTGTCATTTCATTTTTATTCCATGCATTGTCATGTATTCCGAAACACGTGCGTTGTTACGCATTTGAGTCCATCTACATCCCGTGTGGCATACGTGTCACACTGGGCATCTTTTTGCACCCTATGAGGCATGCGTGTCTCATTTGTATCACTTTGCATCTTATGAGGCATACATGTCTCATTTGCCTCATTTGCATCGGCACGTGTGCCCCATTCCCTTTGGTGCATGTGCCCCATTTGCATCGGCACGTGCACCTCATTTGCATAGAACATGCATTCACTCGCACTGTCTTGTGCATTTCAAAATCATTCGCGCTATTTTGCACACCTCTCCTGCACTTGTTAGTGCATTGCATCGCGCTATCTTGTGCACCTAATCGATCGCACTGTTTTGTGCATTTCAACTCTCGCGCTGTTTTGCGCATCGCACCGTTTTGTGCATTGCATCGCGCTATCTTGCGCACCTTATCGATCGCACTGTTTTGTGCAGTTTTCAATCGCGCTGTTTGGCGTATCGCACTGTTTTGTGCATTGCATCGCGCTATCTTGCGCACCTTATCGATCGCACTGTTTTGTGCAGTTTTCAATCGCACTGTTTTGTGCATTGCATCGCGCTATCTTGCGCACCTTATCGATCGCACTGTTTTGTGCAGTTTTCAATCGCGCTGTTTGGCGCATCGCACTGTTTTGTGCATTGCATTTCAATCGCGCTGTTTAGCGCATCGCACTGTTTTGTGCATTTCAAATCAATCGCACTGTTTTGTGCATTTCAAAAATCCATCGCACTGTTTTGTGCAGTTTATCATTTCGCGCTATTTTGCGCATCGCACCGTCCTGTAATACTACGGTCTGGCGAGACCTTAAACACATACGGTCTAGGAGACCTTAAATCCTTGGGCCGGTCTGGCGAGACCTTAAACACGTACGGTCTAGGAGACCTTAAATCCTTGGGACGGTCTGGCGAGACCTTAAACACGCATGGTCTGGCAAGACCTTAAATACGCACGGTCTAGGAGACCCTAAATCCTCTAAAGGTGCAAGTCCTTCGGTGTTTGTCGTGCCCGAACGACTTCTTTACATTGCCATGTGTATCTTAAGCCGCGTGTTGTCGCACATTCCATGCAACGTGCACATCATACATCATTTGCATTGCATCTCAAAAAACAAAAAAAAACATGCATTGTCATGCATACATTTTGCATCCCGGTCTAGGAGACCTTAAATCCTCTAAAGGTGCAATTCCTTTGGTGTTTGTCGTGCCCGAACGACTTTCGGTGGTCTGGTAAAGCCACCCGTCTATGTTTGCGGTGAGTTCCTGGAAGACCAACTAGGACGGTGGAAACTAGAGTTCGAACGGCTTATGCCTAGAACGCAAAGGTTCGGGAGTTCCGAGACTAGAGTCTGGTTTAAATACCCAGGGGTGTACCCTCGGCTTGAAATCTGTATGGAAGCCCCATAGATTGAGGCAGCATGTCTGCGCCTCGGTTCTGGATACTGAACCAACCTAGTATATCGCCCTATTGGTAAGATAGGGAAAACGGCAATCATAATCACTGCATCAACATGCATTGTCATGCATTTCCATTGTAGCTTGCATGCATCCATTGCATTTTCCCCAGTAGGTCGCATCATACTGTATTGTCATGCATTTTTGTAAATATCCATTCCATTGCATATTTGTAGATATTGCATTGTAGTTTGCATGCATTCATTGCATCACCTTCCGCCTATGGCTTGCGCCTTTCCAGGTTGAGCTTGGTCCGGTATGTGCCCTTACTTTTCATGTTAAAACACAGTTCTGCATGTGTATCGCGCCGATTCCACGCTGGTATGTTGGTTTGAGGGTTGCGGCACCTTTTCTGTGTTACACATGGCTCGTATGCGTACATGCCTTTCCTAGGCAAGATTTGGTTTGGCCTGCGTGCCATAACCATTGCATTCTAGGTTGCATACATTCATTGCATCACCTCCATTTATGGCCTGCGCCTTTCCATGTCGAGCTTGGTCAGGTATGTGCCCATACTTCTCGTGTCGAAGCATAGTTCAGTAGACCGTTCTATGTTAAACATGGCCTGTATGCGTACATGCCTTTCCTAGGCAAGATTTGGTTTGGCCCGCGTGCCATATCCAT
>NW_021024657.1:628037-726893 GCF_004153795.1 Camellia sinensis | reverse complement strand
GTAGGAAAGGTTGTTTAGCCATTTACTTGGGTCCAGTTGTTCTGCCCAACTGGAGACAATCCAGTCCCTATTTATATTTATAGAGTGTGTGTGTGTGTGTGTGTGTGTGTGTGTGAGAGAGAGAGAGAGAGAGAGATGCGTTACAATGTCGGGGTATTCGCGAGGGTCGCGCTTGTACATCTCGACATACTTGCCGCGAATGAAGAGAAAGCGGAGATGATAGTACTCGTGGCCGATGGAATTGACGCGAAAATGGTAGACCCAGCCGAAGAACTCGAACCTCCCTCTCTCTTCCGTCCCAGCTCCGCTCTCCGATGACCCTCCTTCGCTCCCAGTCTTCTTCAATGTCAACGCCGACGACGCCATCTCCCTCTCTCTCTCTCCCCTCTCTCTCTCTCTCTAAAAAAATACTCTCTCTCTCTAGAAAAATGGAGACAATTCTGGTATTTATTGATTTTGGTGGCGTTGAGTGATTTTCCCCAAAATTTGAAGTGTTTTTGAAGGCGAGAATAGAAAGAAGAAAAGTACTTGGAAGTAGAGAGAGATAGAGATTGACATGGTGTTTACTTGGTGAGCCTTAGGGAGCTGAATAAATTATTAAAGTTATTATTAATTTTTTTATATGATAATTTGTATAAATTTTATATTTATAGGAGAGATTTCATAAAAAATTTAATAATCTATTTAAAATTTATGGCAATTTTCTCACTGGTTGGTGTTTTGGTTTTGTTTGGCCAGCGAAGGAGTGGTAGTCGGAGGAAATAAATGGAGAGGGCGATGATGTAGACGTTGTAGATTGAAGTCAAAATCAAATCATCAAATAAAAGACAAAAAAAAAAAATCAGAAAAGGATCCGGATCGTCTCCGGTTAAGATTTGAAACAATTTGATCCAATTTGGCTCATTAAATATACTTTTGTACTCTTTTTTTTGATAATTCGAACTATTAATATTTAAGAATTTGTTTAGTATATTATTTCTGTAAAAAATCATGTCGATCGGATAACAGATACTATATTCGATCACTTTTTTCTGAAAAAAAATGAACGGTCAGAAAATTAACGATTCGTAAAAAAATGATCTGAATACATAATATTCATTATTCAATTATGTGATTTTTTACAGAGATAATGTATTCAACAAATTCTAAAATATGAATTGTTCAGATTATTAAAAATGAGCCCAAAAGTGGACCCAATGGGCCAGACTGGACCCTCCAGTCCACGACTGGAGGCAAGCCCCAGCAAGCAAGGCCCAAAATCAAACCAAACAGCCCTTAAACCATAGCAAGAGAGAGAGAGAGAGAGAGAGAGAGAGAGAGAGATGGCAGGGTATAGAGCTGAAGATGAATATGATTACTTGTTCAAGTTGAAGGGGGTGCTCATAGCTGACCTTCCCCGATCGTACCCAAGCTCCCGAGCCGAGACAACTCCGGTGATGACGGACATGTGGCCTTCGGCACCGAGTCAGGGTTTCCTAAATTTCCCCATTTTAAAATATTTAGGTGGCGACTCTGTATCTGGCAAAGCAGTCCATGTTTGGCACTACTTTTTCAAAAATCTGTTTCTCAAAACGATTTGTCAGATTTGGACTCTTTGGTTCAGATTTAGAACCGTGACACAAATCGAGTCCGAACTGTAGTGACCCCAAATGAACAGAACGGGACTCACCCTCCCGGGGGCGTTCGGGGGACGTCTACAATGACATAATCAAAGGTGCTACAAAAGTTTAGAGTCACCTAGCACGTACGAACTTGTGCTACAAATGCTTATAGTCCCTTAGCACGTACGGACTTGTCAAGAAGGTTATCAAAACCAAAGCTAATACATGATACACAAAATAGGGATAGTCATTCATGCTTAACAAATACTTTTTTCAAAACAAGCAAGACAAGGCTTTATCAAATGTCATAACATAACTTTATTAAAAATACCACTCACCTAGTTCTTCAAACGTCGGGGTTAAAGCAAGAGTCCAAGTCCTACAAACACATGGCAAAGTCTATTGAATGCACTCTCAAACAACCTTTACATGAATGCAAATGATCTCGACATTCCTTCAAAACCAAGTCGGACCGAAACAAAATACTATTTCTCTTCTCGGGAAAACATAATGGGCACCAACCAGGTCTTGGCCGAGGTCCCACACCTCCTTGTCAAGGTGTGGTCCCGATGGCCACATTCAAGGAAATGAAGTCGGGAAAATCTGGGTTTCCCTCTGCTGAAGAACATGAAGAACATGAAAAACATGAATGCTCAATCACAACTTGTTATTACGAAATCTGGGATTTCATGAGATGAGTTCGAAAACATGGACCTGGGTACCCATACTTGAAGATCTTATGAAGACAAACACGAAAACATGAATCTTGATGCAAGCTTTCGGATTAACAAGGCTTTTATTCAAGAACACATGAATATTACTTTCTCTTTCTAAAACCAAACTTTAAATCAATGCATGGCTTAAAAATCGTGCTTGATCATGCAATGCAGCTAGATGTACAATAAGAACAACAAGAGTAGATCAAGATTCTAACCTCAAGACATGAATCTAACGGCTCAAGGTGTGAAGATCAAGCTTGGAAATCTATTCCCTTTCCAAGAACTCCTCCTACTTCTTCCTAGAGCCTCTCTCTCTAAAAGACAAGGATATGATACAAAATGATGTGTTTCTCAACAGCTCACTGACTTAACCCTCTGCTGGGACACGTGGCATCGGCTGGTTGGCTCTTCTCAAAAAGGTGACTGAGTGAAAAGACAAGACTATGACAAAGTGTGTTCAACGAGCAAGATGGCATAGACACTCCGGCAGGTAATGATCTCGGCTAAGGACAAAGCTTCGGCAAGTAAGGTCTCAATGATCTCGACTAGGAAGGACAACACTTGACTTACCTGTGCCACACCTCAGCCTAGATGTGCCACACCTCGGTCTAGATCATACCAATCCAGGAACAAGATCACTAGGTGGAAGGGTAACATCTCGGCTTAGATGATTCATATCTCGGCCTCGGTGGCGCACACCTCGGCCTAGATGATGACATCTCGGCCAATATGTCAGGGTGGAGGTGGAGGTCAAACAAAGTGGTTCCAAGATAGTCCTAGGTATAAAAGGTTCAAAGGTGCGACCCAGGCTTAGGATGACCTCGGCTAAACTCACACCAAGCAATGAATAAAGCATGCAGTAACACTTAGCAAAACAAAGACAAGATTTGAAATGCAAGCTTAACAAGACAAAATCATATAAATGCATGGGAGTATGACTAAGATGAAGTGAGGTTGTTACAACCTCATAGACTGTTGCTAAAGAAAAATTGCCCAATTCTTTTACTTCGAAACATAGATCCTTCAAAGGGCTTATGCAATGGAACAAGATTAATTTGCCGTCACTTTGACAAGCATGTGATCGTTGCTGAAATAGTGGTTGGTACTTGTAAGGGTAATATTGTTTTCTTGCCTCACATACCTTTGCAACCTTTAGATGACAAGATGTACGCTGTTCAATTTACAAGGCACCAATTTCCAGTTAGATTGTGTTTTGCAATGACTATAACAAAGCCCAAGGTCAAACTTTAGACGTTGTGGGTATATATCTGTCGCAACCAGTTTTCTCCCATGGCCAATTATATGTTGCCTTATCTTGAGCAACCAGTGCAGCTAAAGTGAGTTTTAGTTGAATCGCCAAATTCTAATAATCTCGTTACTAATTGTTCAGAAAATGCTTTCTATCAGGAACTATTATCTTTAGCGCAATCCATTTGATTCTCTAAGAAAACTATATAGTATATTGCATACAAATAATCATTACAATTAAACATGACTGCTACATTAATCATTTGCTTATTGTACTTTGACTAAATAGTATATTTTCTTGGTCTTTCAAAAAGGCTACTGAAGAACATGCAATGGCCATGAAGGCATCTAGGAAGAGAAAAACCTGTGAGTTTTGCTCTCTTAACCACAATACCTTGCATAACTATGTATCCATTCCATTCTATAAAGTTACCTAACATAGCTATGTATATATGTGATCACAATGCTTAATTGTAATATTGTCCATAGTAAAGTAATTTGCTCCTTCATTTTACTTTAAAATAGCAAGTTTGCAAGTAATAATTGAATGGAGCTGAATTTTATGAGACATCTATAACACAACTGCACGCTTATGTTGAACATCCACATACCTTATTTGCATTTTCAATAGGGACCTTAAGATTGATAACGTAACTCTTGTGAATCATCTCATATATAATCCAAGAAATCACTTACGTGAATGAGTTCTACTTTATTGCTTTTTAGAGAAAAGGAGGACAAAAAACCCAAATCACAATAACTAAGCCAAGTGAGATTATTTGTGAAGGTTGTGAGCATATTTTTAAGTGAAGTCTTGATTATTTGTATGTTTCTTTGTGAGTTTTGATTGCATTAAATAATTCTATCAACTCAATGTGCTGATGCAATAGTTTCTTGATAAATTTTGTAATTTTAGAGAAGAGAAAGAGTTAGGGAATGAATTAAACTTCATTCCTTTTTATATTGATAATTGAGCAATTACAAGCATAGTCTGAGTAATCAAAAAAGGAATGAATAATAATACAACCAATTATTTCCTATTCTAATATTTCCTATTCTAACACTCCCCCTCAAGCTGGTGCGAAGATATCTCTCATGCCTAGCTTGTTGAGAATGCCATGAAAGCATTTGTTTCCTAGTCCCTTGGTGAGAACATCAGCTAGTTGGTCCCCAGTCTTCACAAATGGAATACATATGGTGCCACTAGTGAGTTTTTCCTTGATTAAGTGCCTATCAATCCCCACATGCTTAGTTCTATCATGCTAAACTGGATTATGAACTATGTTAATTGCGGCCTTGTTGTCACAGAATAGTCGCATGGAGTCAATCTGATGGATTCCCAAGTTTCCCAACAATAGTTTAATCCATAGTAACTCACATACACCTTAAGCCATAGCCCTGAATTCTGCCTCAGCCCTAAATCTAACCACCACATTCTGTTTCTTACTTCGCCATGTGACTAGGTTGCCAGCCACAAATGTGCAGTATCCGGAAGTTGATTGTCTGTCAGTGACTAATCCAGCCCAATCTGCATTAGTAAATGCCTCCACACTGAGATGGCCATGTTTTGAGAAATAAAGACCCTTTCTAGGAAAAGACTTCAGGTATCTCAAGGTTCTTATAACAACCTCTAAGTGGGAAGTTCTAGGAGCATACATAAACTGGCTCACTATGCTCACGGCAATGGCAATGTCTGGACGTGAGTGGGATACATGTATGAGCTAGCCCACTAGTCTCTGGTATCTCCCCCTGTCCACTGGATCTCTCTCTTGATCCTTACTTAGTTTCTGGCCTGGTTCTAGAGGTGTATTACATGGTTTACCTCTAAGTATTCCAGTTTCCTTTAGCAAGTCAAGTACATACTTCCTCTGGCATATGAAGATGCCATCCTTGGACCGAGCTACTTCAATGCCCAAAAAATACTTCAAATAGCCTAAGATTTCAAACTCTTTGGCAAAGTATTCTTGCAAACGAGGAATCTCCTCAACATCATCTCCTGTTAGAACAATATCATCAACATAGACAATAAGAGTTATGATCTTACCATGTGAGGAGTGTTTCACAAACAAGGTGTGATCAGCTTGACTTGCTTGAACCCATACTTCAGCATAGCTTGAGTAAACCTTTCAAACCAAGCCCTAGGAGACTGCTTTAGCCCATAAAGTGACTTTTGGAGGCTGCATACTTTACCGTTGGACTTAGTATCTTCAAAACCAAGAGGAATATCCATATAGACTTCTTTTGCTAGATCTCCATGAAGAAAGGCATTCTTCACATCAAATTGATGAAGGGGCCAATCCAAATTTGCAGCAAGAGAGAGTAAAATTCTCATAGAATTCATCTTAACAACCGGTGCAAATGTCTCTTGGTAATCCACCCCATAAGTCTGAGTGAAGCCCTTAGCAACCAGTCTTGCTTTGTATCGTTCTATGGAACCATCTACTTTATGTTTTACCGTATACACCCACATACACCTAACTGGATTTTTGCCGTTAGGTAACTCCACTAGCTCCCAAGTGCCACTGTTGCTAAGAGCTCTCATCTCTTCCATCATGGCATGTTTCCATTCAGGAATAGAAAGAGCATCTTGAAAATTGATAGGTAGAATTACAGAAGATACTTTAGACTGGAAAGCTTTATATGAGGAAGACAGATGAGAATAAGAGACATGATTATTAATAGGATACTGAGTACATGACCTAACTTCTATTAGTAATAGGAATATCAAGATCTGAAAAAACAGGAATAGAAGCACTAGAATCAGAATTACCTGGACTCTCAGTAAAGGTGGGTGACTCTGGACACTCATCTGGAGAAGAAGTTGACAGTAGAGGAAGAGAAATAGTCTTTTACATCCAGGTGACTTGTTGTCTGTCTTTATCCCCGATATAAACTTTGCCTGCTTCCGTTTCCTCAACAACTGTTGGCTCATCATCCGTCATCTGTTTAACAGGAACAAGAATCTCTTCACACCAAGACTCCCCCTGAAGGGATGACTGTGATACTGGGGGAGTCGGAAAATAGGGCTGAGACTCAAAGAAAGTAACATCAATTGAGACAAACCATTTGCGAGTGGGAGAATGATAACGCCTATAACCTTTTTTGGTGGCAAAATAACCCAGAAAAACTCGCTTAGGAGACTTAGGATCCAATTTATCACGAGTGGGTGAATGATTATGGACAAAGCAAACACAAAGTCTTAGGAAGAATGAAGACCCCAGAAGGGGTAGATCCGAACAAAGCTTGAAGAGGTGTTTGTTTTTGAAGAACTTGGATAGGAAGACGATTAATCAAATAAGCAGCAGTGAGAACAGCGTCCCCCCAATAGGATCGAGGAACCCGCATCTCAAAGGATAGACAACAGACGACATCAAGGAGATGGCAATTTTTTCGTTCTGCAACACCATTTTGTTGAGGGGTATTAGTGCATGATGTTTGGTGAATAATGCCATGAGTGGCGAAGTAAGTGGCAAGACCAAAGTCAATATATTCCCCCCCCATTATCAGGACGTAGAATTTTGACAACCACCCGAAACTGAGTACAAACCATTTTATGGAAATTTTGAAACACAAAAAAGACCTCACTTTTATCCTTCATCAAATAGACCCAAGTGGCCCTAGAATAATCATCGATGAAGGTAACAAACCATTTTTTACCGGTCAAAGACACAAAACGGGATGGACCCCAGACATCACAATGAATTAAAGAAAATGGAACTAAACTTTTATTAAAAGAAGAAGCAAAAGAGGTTTTGTCTTGTTTTCCAAGTTGACAAGAGTCATATTGAAAATCTGACACATTATTTTTCTCAAAAACAGAAGGAAATAAATGCTTAAGTAATAAAAAAGAGGGATATCCTAAGCGACGGTGCCACAACCAAATGTCTTCCTTGGTGGATGGTAACTGAATAGATAAGTGAGCCATCTTGTCGGTCTGATCCAAAATGTAGAGACCATGTTCCTCTCTACCACTGCCAATCCTCTTCTTCGTAATAAGGTCCTGAAAAAAACAATGATCAGGAAAAAACATCACGCTACAATTTAAGTTACGGGTAATACGACTCAAAGATAAAATATTAACACCAAATTTTGGAACATGGAGGATAAAGGACAAAGGAAGGGAAAAGGTAGCATGAATTTAACCTTTCCCAGACACCGAGGACATAGTACCATCAGCAATACACACTTTTTCCTGACCTGATGAGGGGTTATACTCTGAAAATAAATTAGAAGAGCCAGACATATGGTCGGAAGCACTAGAATCAATAATCCATGGTACAGTCGTATGAGAGAGCAATGCACACGGGGAGGAAACCAAGTTACCTGAATAGGCAAAAGAAGAAGAGAGTGCACCTCTAGCAGAAGTAGAGGCTCGATGGTCCAGCAAGTGGCGAAGAGCAATCTCAAAATTCGAGGCAGATAACCCCGAAACATCAGCAGCAAGGGAGATAACTGGAGAAAAAGAAGGTGGCTCAACAGTGTTTGAATGATGTGTCCGAGCATTAGCCCCTCGGCCTCTAGACTGACCAGACCTACCCCCTCGAGTACCAGGACGGTCTCCTCGGCCACCATAAGGAGTCTCATGTAGCTTCCAACAAGTCTCTCGTGTGTGGCGAGGTCGACAGCAGTAGTCACAGAAAAGATTATCCTTCTCAGAGGAAGAACGAGAACCATGAGTCACATGGTTGCCATTGCGAGAGGGTGTAGAAACCAAGGCCTAGCGATCAGGAGTAGTAGAAGGAAGCATCGCAGAGCGGCGACTCTCCTCATTCTGCACAAAAGCAAAGGCTTCTTGAATAGAAGAAAGCACATCCATGCCAAGTACTCTGCTTCGAACCAGATCATACTCCACATTAAGGCCTTCCAAGAACTTGAAGACCCTCTCTTGCACCACAAACGCTCGGTAACCAGCAAAATCAGTAGGACAGACAGGCTTATAATCCTGAAGGTGATCAAGTCGCTTCCACCCATTACTAAGGAAGGTAAAATATTGGAGGATCGTCATCTCACCTTGTACCGACCTTTCAATGGAGCGACGTAACTCGAAAGCCTGTGTGAAGTTGCCCTTCCGAGAGTAAGTAGTAGTCACTGCCTCCCAAATATCCTGTGTAGTGTCCATAGAGAGATAGCTCTTTCCAATCTCCGGGACCGTATAATGTATCAACCAACCCATAATAAGGGAGTTGGTGTTCTCCCACTGATCATAACTCGGGTCTGTGGTAAGAGGTACCTGGATTCGGCCATCAACATAGCCCATCTTCCCTCTGCTCTTCAAGAAAATAGTCAGACTCTGCGACCACGCTAGAAGTGGTGATTTTAAGGCTAGGGTTGAGGTTATCAGTCATAGTATAAGGGATAAGGGAACTCTCGCTCTTAGGTAGCTGAGAGGTTGTAGACTTACTAGTGAAATCTGCCGTGAATATGCTACTAAGTAACCTTCAAACCCAGTGCCAATCACAAACTCGGAAGATGGTGAAGGAATAGCAAACACTATGACCACAAATTTTATTATTATTATTATTATTATTATTATTATTAATATTATTATTATTATTATTAACGTAGCAGCATTATTTTAATTTTTTTTAACCAACCATTATAACTTTATAAGAAAATAAGAAAAGAGAGAGAGTAGAACACTGAGAGTCGACAACACTAAGAGAGACGACACTGTGAGAGAAAGTCGACGGCAGCCTAGGATTTGCCGACTGACACCAAGGAAGCCAGAGGCTATGGTGGCCGACTAGGCTCCTAGGGAAGATAGAGCTGTAGGCAGACAAGAATAAGGTATGGGCTAGGGTTTATGCTCTGATACCATGTAATTTTAGAGAAGAGAAAGAGTTAGGGAATGAATTAGACTTCATTTCCTTTTATATTGATAATTGAGCAATTACAAGCATAGTCTGAGTAGTCAAAAAAGGAATGAATAAGAATACAACCAATTATTTCCTATTCTAACAAATTCTATAACTACAACAATTCAATAATTTCAAATACTTTATTCATAAGTGGTATATATTCATAAATCTATCGAGTGATTAGTAGTTTTCCATTGCAAAATCAGAACCATGTTAATAGAATGTGTTTCTGATTTCTTTTATGAGAAATAAGTACACGTGGTAGCATCTTAGATAATTGAAAACATCTGGATTTGAGGGGGAAAAAATAATGAAAAAATTGTTTTAAGAATTGTGTCTTGACTTATAGGTTAGGATGAAATAGATGGGAAGTAAACGAAGTTTCTGAAACGACAAAAAAATAAGGCAAAAAGTTTATCCTAGGAAGAAACAAGGTAAACTATGCCCACAGCATAGTTGATATTTTGCATATGAGACTCACATTAAATAAAGCATTGCAAGATCTTCTTTGATACTTTTCTTTCGAATTTTAGTTAGTGTTAGTATATTATTATATGTTAGCATTGTATATTATTATACTTTAATATTGTTATTATTATGTTTAGCTTTAGCTTTAATAACAGGCTAGCTTTATGCTTTCGGCTACCTTTATGCTTTCGGTGCCTCGCATCAAATGTACATCACAGGCTATAAGAAGAGAGCTAGGCTCCCTTTGTAAATTAACAAAATTATATACACATCTCATTTATTCACTTGCTCTCTCTCTCTCTCTCTCTCTCTCTCTCTCTCTCTCTCTATCAATTTATCTTACATGGTATCAGAGCCCAGTAATACAATTCTGGCATTCTTCAATTTTGGTGCTTAGTTCCGTACACAGTGAAACTACACCAAACAGCTCAAAATCTCCTTACGATTCCAACGGCACCAAGCGCGTCACCAGAAACTCTCTCACGCGCTCTCACGCGCCGCCTCTTTGCTCGGCGCGTCTCTGCTTCCGTTGCCACGCGCCTTCACGCGCCTTCCACTCTGCCCTTTCGTGCGCCGCGCCTACTACCGTGCACCCGCGTGCGCCATTCATCTACCGTGAGCTGCGTATACGCCGTTCCGCTATTGTGCACCCGCGTGCGCCATTCTGCTATCGTTCGCCGCACGCCCTCTCTGCTAACGTGCGCCGCTGACATCATTTTCCATCCTGCTGACATCATCTCTACATAGCCCACATTTCCTAACTATTTTCGGCCTTCCGGACTCACTGGTACACTCTGTTTTACCTAATTTTGCTCCTACAGGTCTATTCCTATCAATTTAGCCCTACTCAACTATTATTATGGATCGTCATGATGCCTCCTATCCCATTTCCGTTATTTTGAATGGTTCTAACTATGTTCTATGGGCCCAAGCCATATCCTCCTTTCTCAAAGGCAAGAAGCTCTGGCGAATTGTCACCGGGGATGTGACTAAACCGGTGAAAGACAGTGCCACTAATGAAACTACTGCTCATACTACTACATATGAAGACCGACTTGAGGAATGGGACAGTAAGAATTACCAAATCATTACCTGGTTTCGTAATACCTCTATTACCTCTATCAGTCTTCAGTTTGGTCGCTTTCAGCTTGACTCTGTAACTACTCCTGCAAAAGACATTTGGAATTTTTTGAAAGAACGATACCAGACTACTGGTCTTGCCCATCAATATCAACTTCAGAACCAACTTCACCGCATGCGCCAAGAATCCACTCAGTCCATTAATGACTTCCTTTCTCAAATGTACTCTGTTTGGGATCAGCTTGCTCTTTCAGAACCAACTTGGCATAACCACGAAGATGCTGTTTTATTTACAATCTATCGCAACCAGCAAAGGTTGGTGCACTTTCTCATGGCTCTTACTTCCTCTTTTGAGCCCGTACGTGCCTCTCTGCTTCATCGCCATCCATTGCCCACTCTTGAACAAGCAATTTCTGAGTTGCTATCAGAGGAGACTCATCTTGGTACACTTCAAACTCATCATGTGGACTCTGTTCTTGCCACTCCTCCGCATCGGCCATCATTTACCCAGCGGACCACTGCTTGCCTCTATTGTCAGAATCGGGGCCTTCCTTCAACCCATCTCCTGGTCAATTGCCCCGTCAGATCCTGTTGCTACTGCAACAAACTTGGTCTTGGTCATCTGCAACAGGATTGTTTTCGCAATCCATCCCGATCATCCTCCAATAGCCACTCCTCTCGCGGTGGCTCTTCCCGGGGAAGCTTTTATCGTTCCGGGAATCAGTCTTATCACAATGCTACTGCTGCTTCCGGGAATCAGTCTCATCACACTGCTGCTGTTGCTTCCGGGCATCAGTCTCATCACACTGATGCTTCTGCCTCTGCGGGGTTCTCTGAGTCACCTGCTCCATCTACCCCTCGCTTTTCTCCGACAGATGTAGAGGCCATGCTCAAACAACTTCTCTCCCCTTCTGGTACACCTCCTCCTACTGCTTTGTCTGTAATCCCAGGTAACTCTTCTTGGTACTTTGACTCTGCCTGTTGTAATCATATAACCTCCAGTTCTACTATCTTTTCTTCCTCCTCCTCATCTCCTCCTTTTCCCTCCATTCATACTGCTGATGGTTCCCTCATGTCTGTCCGCCATGTTGGTATGTTTCCACCTCTTCTTTATCTATACCTCAAGTTTATCATATCCTTGCTCTCACCTTAAACCTTATTTCCATTGGTCAATTATGTGAACTTGGTCTAAATTGTCACATTTTCTGCTACTGATTGTTTGGTACAGGACCCTCAGACGGGCAGACTATTGGGATCGGCCGTAAGCGTGGACGTCTCTATGAACTCATTCACCTTCATGTTCCGCCTCTCCTCAGATCGCTGCCCTACATCTACTTCCTCATTATCTCCCTTTCATCTTTGGCATTGTCGCTTAGGGCATATTTCTGTTAATCGCTTAAAGTCTTTGTTTCTAATGGACAGTTGGGTCATGTAATTCCGATCATTTCGATGTATACCCCTGTCAACTTGCCAAAAACAACCTGCTTTATCATTTAATAAAAGTACTTTTGTTTCCCTTGCACCTTTTGATCTTATACATTCGGATATTTGAGGACCTCCCCTACTACTACTATGGGGGGATCCCGCTATTTTGTTGTTTTTATTGATGACTTTTCCCGGTTTACTTGGCTTTTTCTCATGAAAAATAGGTCTGAACTTAAACACATTTATTATAGATTTGCCCAAATGGTCCACACCCAATTCTCCAAAGCCATCAAAATTTTTCACTCTGACAATGCTATGGAAAATATCGGGATTCTGATTTCCTTTCCTTTCTTCAGCAACATGGTGCACTGCCTCATCGTTCTTGTGCTGGCACGTCCCAGCAAAATGGCCGTGCTGAACGGAAACATAGGCATATTCTTGACACTACTCGCGCTCTCCTTCTCTCTTCTTCCTGCCCTGAAACCTTTTGGGGGGAAGCTGCCCTCACTACTGTCTACACTATCAATTGTGCTCCTACCCCTGTCATTCATAATCAAACTCCCTTTGAACGTCTGCATGGCACTCCCCCTCCTTATGCCAATCTCTGGGTTTTTGGCTCTGCCTGCTTTGTTCTACTTCAATCCCATGAACACACCAAGCTTGAACCTCGTTCTCGTCTTTGTTGCTTTCTTGGGTATGGAATTGAACATAAAGGCTTTTGCTGTTGGGATCCTCTCTCTAAACGTCTTCGTATCTCCCGCCATGTCGTTTTCTGGGAGCACCAAATGTTTTCCTCGCTATCCTCCTTTCACTTACCCGGACTTTCCACTACTGCACTGTTTACTAATCCTTCCATAGATCTTTTCTTTGCTGATTTTGATACAGGTTCCTCCTTCATCGAGACGCCCTTGCTCACTCCTGATCCCGTCCAGCCTGCTCTCCCTGAAGGTCTACCTCTTATTACCACACCTCCTTCTTCACCGGTTCTTCCTCCCACCGATCCTCCTACGGGTCGACCACGCCGGGTAACTCAACCTCCTATCCGTCTTCGTGATTATATTGTTGGATCTGCTGCCTTCTCTACTTATGAACCTACCTCCTATCGTGAGGCTTGTACTAATCCTCTTTGGCAGCAAGCTATGACTGATGAACTCCAGGCCTTGAACAAAGCTCATACTTGGGATCTTGTTGATCTTCCTCCTGGAAAGACTGCAATTGGCTGCAAATGGGTTTACAAAATGAAAACACATTCTGATGGCTCTATTGAACGCTACAAAGCTCGTCTTGTTGCCAAGGGTTTCAACCAGGAATATGGTATTGATTATGAGGAGGCATTCTCTCCTGTTGCTCGGCTTACCTCTGTTCGCAGTTTACTTGCTGTTGCTGCTGCTCGCCACTGGGGGCTCTTTCAGATGGATGTCAAAAATGCTTTCCTCAATGGTCATCTTCTTGAGGAGGTCTACACGCAACCTCCACCTGGGTCCACTTTTCCACTTCATCAGGTTTGCAAACTACAGCGTGCTCTCTATGGCCTCAAGCAAGCGCCTCGTGCTTGGTTTGCTACGTTCAGTTCTACCATTCATGACTTCGGGTTCACCTCTAGCCCCTATGACTCTGCTCTTTTTATACGGACTACTTCTCATGGTACCACTCTTCTTCTTCTGTATGTGGATGATATGATTATCACTGGTAATGATGAAGCTGGTATTCTCCACCTCAAACAGTTTCTCAACAGACAGTTTGAGATGAAGGACCTTGGTACTCTTAACTACTTCTTAGGACTTGAAGTCTCTCATGATTCTACTGGTTCCTATTTGTCCCAGGCCAAATATGCATCTGATCTTTTGGCTCGTGCTGGTCTTACTAATTGCAAAACTACCTCTACTCCAGTTGATCCTCAGATTCGTCTCACTCCTCTTGATGGGACTCTTCTTTCTGATGCTACTCTTTATCGCCAGCTCGTCGGCAGTCTTGTCTACCTCACAGTAACTCGTCCTGACATTGCCTATGCTGTTCACATTGTCAGTCAGTACATGTCGGCTCCCCGCACTCCCCACTATACTGCTCTACTCTGCATCCTTCGCTACCTCAAAGGCACTCTGTTCCATGGCCTTCACTTCTCTGCTTCCTCCTTTCTTGAATTGCTTGCCTTTTCCGATGCTGATTGGGCTGGGGATCCTACGGAGCGACGCTCTACCACGGGTTTCTGCTTCTTCTTAGGGGATTCTCTTCTTGCTTGGCGTAGCAAAAAACAATCCCTCACTGCCCGCTCTAGCACCGAAGCTGAATACCGAGCTCTTGCTGATACTACTCAGGAACTTCTCTGGCTTCGCTAGCTTCTTGCTGATATGGGTGTTTCTTCTTCTGGTCCCACCCCTCTCTATTGTGACAATCAGAGTGCCATTCAGATTGCTCACAATGATGTTTTTCATGATCGCACCAAACATATTGAGATTGATTGTCATTTCATTCGCCAGCATGTTACCTGTGGTATTGTTCATCTTCTCCCTATTGCTTCCGTCGATCAACCCGCTGATATCTTCACTAAGGCTCATCCTCCTAGCCGCTTCAATGATCTTGTTTCCAAACTCAACTTGGTTGATGCTTTCCCTCCTTGAGTTTGCGGGGGGATATTAGTATATTATTATATGTTAGCATTGTATATTATTATACTTTAATATTGTTATTATTATGTTTAGCTTTAGCTTTAATAACAGGCTAGCTTTATGCTTTTGGCTACCTTTATGCTTTCGGTGCCTCGCATCCAATGTACATCACAGGCTATAAGAAGAGAGCTAGGCTCCCTTTGTAAATTAACAAAATTATATACACATCTCATTTATTCACTTGCTCTCTCTCTCTCTCTCTATCAATTTATCTTACAGTTAGCATTCCATTTAACATATTCATATGGCTATCTGCTTTGGTATAATTGCTTCGTGACATGTGATAGTGAGGATTCCAGTCATTTACCTTTTCTTTTTTCTTTTTCTTATTTTTTGGGTGCAAACTACTGCTCTTCATTTCATCTTGCATTCTTTGCATCATTCAGGCAGAATGCTACTTAGAAATTTTCCCAATTTGATTTACAAGAGTAACCTGTAACTATTTCTATTTCAGGCTTCGAATGGGTGACATGATGGACCTTTTTCTTTTTTTAGTGAACAAAGTGACATGATAGAGTTTGATCAGCTGATCTTTTGCTGTTTTGAGTTTTCTTCAATGTTTTCATTAGTAGATGCAAAAGATCAATCAGCCAGAATATTTATTTTGGTTCTACATGATGTTAGGAAAAATGAAACATACAGTTTGAACTTTTGAATATATAATGTACCACATGATACGGTATTCACATGTTTACAATTGTCATTTTGGTTGTGCATATTAGAATTGACACTTTTCTATCTTCTTTTATTAAATATAAAGACAAGTTGAAAAGAAACTTGGTTAATGAATTTTTTGTTTTCTAAATTCTATTTATAACCAATGAATTTTTAAACTTGCTTTTTGCTTCTCCTAAATTCTTTAATTTTAAATTCTGATTATTTTCATTTATTGGTAACAACGTTTACCAAACAAAACAGTCAAATGCAATCAAAAATATTTTCATCTCTTATAATGGGTGTCATACTGCGTGCAACAATTCTTTTTTTTTTTTTTTTTGGTTCTGTTGTCATTGAAAATTTAATCACTTCAGATATAATGAAAGCATGTCAATGTTTACATTTTGGTGGGTTTATGATGCAATATGGTTTTCCATATCACCTATGCTTTCTCAATTTCTATCCACCATGTAATATTTTCAGTAATGTATTACAGGGAACAATCATGCAAGTGGCAATCTTTCCAAAACACTTTCCAATTGATCAAATCCAAAGGGTTCAACTCTGTCAAACTTTGAAATAGACCTTTTGTTAAATGTTATTAAACTATTGCCATGTACATTTTGGAAACATATTTTCCAAGTAGTTCAATGCATCTTCGGATAACGGCCCTAGGCGTTTGTTGGTTTGGTTTTACTTTTATGTGTAGCAAATTATTTATGAAAATAAGAGTACCTATAACATTACCTCAAACTTTAAGAATGTTTAATATAACTAAGGTGTTAAGATCCTCTACACTGTATTCTCTAGAGTGATCTCCTAGAATGACTTATCTGAGGGCCGAGATTTAGCCTCACCAAAACGACGTCGTTTTGGTGAGTAATTTGAAAAAGAAAAAAAAACCCAGGTCAGCCATGGAGAGAAAGAAATGGTGATGGTGCCATGGCTGTGATGTTTGTTTGTTTGTATATCCCCAAATTGTTTGTATATCTCCCCTCAAATTCAGATTCATATACAAAAAAAATTCAAGAAAGAAACCAGATTTAGTTTCAAGAAATTTGGCCAAATATACAAACGAATATACAAATATACAAATTATCCCCAAATCTTTGGCCAATCTCTGTCATGGCTGGGTTTTCAGATTCAAGCAATTGAACATAACACGTTCCCCACCAGATCCGACGACTCTCAATCCCTCCGACGACCCTTCCCTAGTCGTTCTTCTCTTCCGGCGGTCCTTTCCAACCGCACCTCTCCTTCCTTCATTTTCCTCTTCCTTTCATTCTTTCTTTTCCTTATAGATCTAGACAAAACATTGAGATGATATATATATATATATATATATTTATAAATCAAAACAAACAAATATACAAACGATTTTACAAAAAAAAAAAATTAAATCACAGAAGTGAGAGCAAAAACAGAGTGAGAGAGACAAGAAGAGAGAGAAGAAGAAGATTACAGTCACTCTACATGTTTGATATAAGGCAAGGTGAATTCAAAATTCAACAACAATAAGCCTTACAATGTAATAGATAGCAACATCTGAGTCAATGGGGATCCTCTTCTCTTTCTCTTCTTGTCTCTTATCACAAATTCACAGACACCATCACCATTTCTTTCTCACAATGGCTGACCTGGTTTCTTTTCTTTTCTTTTCTTTTCTTTTTTTTTTTTTTTTTCAAAACGACGTCGTTTTGGTGAGGCTGAATATTACTCTAGGAGACTGCTCTAGAGAATACACTCTAGAGGATCCTAACGCATGACTAAGAGCTATTTTAAGAAGATAGTTAAAAGTCATCTTTCAGCTTTTAATTCATTTTAGGTCACATTATTTCTCACATTTTTTACACGATTTTTCAAAAAATTAAAATAAAAAAAAGCTAAAAAATCAGCTTTTAACCATCTTTCTAAAATAAGCCTAATCCTCCCTTTTAATCAAAAAGCTAAAAAGTTATTAAATTAGCCAAAAAGTCAACAACCCATACCAAAAAGTCAAAGATTCTCTTTTCTCTCTACTTTTTGCACATATTTTCGTAAATAGTCAAAAAGTCATCTCAAACATACTAATTTTTTTTAGTTCATATTTTAACAAAATAGTCAAAAAGTTACTAAATTAGCATGTTCTCAAATGAGGCAAGTCAAACTTATAGAACTTGTTTTATTACTCAAATCAAATGCAGGTCCTCTACAAAAAAACAGATTTACCTAATAACAATAAACACATTAGTTTATTTCATTTATCTCCTAAAATATAAATAATTTAATTTTCAAATAATATTTTTTTAACAAAATAATTACAAATTAGTCACAAAATTTTTAACTCTTAATAATTAGAACCAGACTTTGTTTGGTTTCCATTTAAAAAATTACTTTCAAACAAATATTTGTTTGCCTTTATTGATTTTTTTAAATATTTTATTCAATTTTTTACTTTTTAAATACATCAAAATTAGACATAAATAGTATTCAGATATAAATATTCAAACAAATGTAAAATGTTCATAATTTTAAATCCAAACATTTGACATTCATTCTAAAATTTATATATGAACAACATTTGTGGTGTGCAGGACAGAGGGAGCATGTGACCAGAGGGGTCATGTGCCCCTGGATTTTGGGATTTTTTTTTTTTTTTTTTTTTTTTTTAAAGATATTTTAAATAAAAAAATTATAAAAACATTATTAGAGTGAAATGTCAATGATATTTTAAAATTATGAGAACAATAATGATTATTTTGATTGAAAATAAAAGCACCATGATAAGTCATATTATTATTTATAAAAATTTTAATATAATGGTGATGTCTATCACTATTGACATGCAAACATAATTAATTTTAATGAAGATATGAAATTTATTGAATTGTTAGTTACATTTGACATGTAGAGTTTATCTTCTATGTTTATCCTCCATGTGTTTCTTTCCATTCATAACTAAAATGACCACTATATAAATTATAATCAAGCAACACATCTTCAATTATAAAAAATAATATAAAATTACAATAAGTCATAATTAATATCAGAATGAGTCATAACTAACTATTACTTGATATATAGTCATAACCAGAATAACAACCACAAGAAGTTATAATTAAATTATATCTAACACTATAATGTGTTATAACTAAAAACCACGAAGATCATAATTACGACATATGATAGACACTTTTATTGCAGTATGTTTTATAAAATTTCTCTACTAAAATATATCATTTCTATCTCAACTTATCTTCTTTTTTAAATTTCTAATCCACCTATAAAATAGTTATTTCCCAATATCTGTATAAAATTTAATTTCAAATCCTTCAATTTAAAATTCATATTTATCCATATGAATTCTTAATATTTAAGTTTAGTAATATCTCATTATTGTTTATTATGAAAAAATAAAATAATGTTGTCATTAATTTGTATCCCCTCTTCACTAAATTCCTAACTACGTCACTGCGGCAACTGCTTTATTGTTTAGTATATTATGCTCCATCTCCCTCCATCTCCGCTTTGGCTGCCACGAAAACCTTAAAAAAAAAAAGAAGAAGATTTGAAATAGATTTGAAGCAAATTTGATGGCTATGGAGTGGACAGCAACGTTGTTTGCGGCGGAGATGGAGCGACAAGTGAACTAATTGAAGGCGGGGAATGAATGAGGAGTGGGTCACTTTTTCCAGCTCTTGATCTTTGCAAAGGTGAAGAGGAAGTAAAGAGAGTGAAGAGTTGGCTGGAGTGGAGGGACTGGAATGACTGGGGATCCCCGCCAACCAAAGTTGGTGGTCACTATTTTTGATAACTAATTTAAGAACACTAATTGGTGGGTCTTATTTATTGATGTGATATTTTGGTCTTAAATTTTTTTTTTTCGTTTTTGTTTTTGAATTTTCACAGTGGTCAATTAGTACTCGCAAATTAGTGGGATGAATCATTATTAATGTAAAAGGAAATGTTAAAGGAAGTTACATTTAGTTATCATCTTTAATTATGTTTTCATGTACTCTTTAACGTTGGTATAGTTTGGAAAGATCTAAACATGATCTTAATTTTCTTAAAAAATATTATATTGAGGTCAAGTTTGGCATCTCTCAAAAAAAATAAAAAGTCAAAAAATTACTCAAAAAATTTAAAAGTTATCACTATTCATCAAAAAAAATATTAAAAAATTAATTTCCCATAAATAAAGTACAACTCAGCTGTGCAGATTGTGCAGTGTTCTTTAAGAAAAATTGCACAGTTTGGGTGCAATTTTTACATATTGCTGTTCGGCCCATGGGGCCCATCACGAGTCCCGTTTTGATAATCTAAACTGTCAATGTGTAAACCTCGTCGAGTACTATATGTCTGTAAAAAATCTGTGAGTGTTTATGCTTTAGCATCTTGCATGTGTGTAAGTGTTAACATGACAACATGCTTGTCATGAGGCTAACTGCTTAGTTGATATAACTGTCTGAATGCCTGTGGGTGAAGGTTGGGTTGCTTGAGTTGGAATAATTCGTCGAAACCCGTGTTTTAGCCTACTTGCGAGTAGCAAACTTCAATCAATTTTCAAAACAAATGGATATGCGATGCTTTGTTCCAACTTAGGCAATCCAGTCTATACTTGTATGCTGTGCGCATCACATAATAATTCTAGGCTAATAACCGGAATAAGAACACATATGTTTTCAAAACTAGATATCATGCTTAGTACAGGCCGATCTTCGGATCGAGCGAGCAGGGGTGCTCATAGATGACCTTCCCCAATCGTACCCAAGTTCCCGAGCCGAGGCAACTTTGGTGATGACGGACACGTGGCCTTAGGCAACGAGTCAGGGTTTCCTAAATTTTCCCAAAATAAAATATTTAGGTGGCGACTTTGTATCTGGCAAAGCAGTCCATGTTTGGCAATTCTTTCTTAAAAATCTGTTTTCCAAAATGATTTGCTGGATTTGGACTCTTTGGTGATTTATCAATCTCACATCGCACATTGTGAGATTAGATTCAGAACCGTGACATATTGAGTCCGAACTGTGGAAAAGCAGTAAGCCCACGGGGCGCGTTCACAGCTGGCAACTTTTATTTTTATTTTTATTTTTTTAATTTTTTTTTGACAAGCCTTCTAGTGTGTCAGTGAAATTATCTAGTGCTTCGTGGGCCTAATTATCTACCGATCTAAGCTGTCGGATCCATTTTGGGTACAACTACGCTATTTGAAGTCCGATTACAACGATCCAATAGTCGTTTCCAACTATATGTCACCTCCTGAACACTTTGGCCATACAAAGTCATTTATTATTGTTTTATTACAAATCAATCTGTGGTGAGTTCATAGTAGACCCGAATTTGGTCAAAATTTGCAAATTAAAAAAAAAAAATTTGCCGATTTTATTCAAAGAATTGAGCGCAATGGCTCACTTCGCATATCACCAAGCACCCTACTTTGTCTCGGCTTCATTCTGATATCACCACGGCACCGAACAAGGGCACGGAATCCGTTTCAAATTTTTATTGGCCTACTCGGCAATTTTGGCCCACATCTATTTTATTCCTTCCAAATAACAAATCTTATTCAAAAACAATGGGGCAAGTATACGTTACTCAAGAAACTCAACTTCAATAAATTGGCAACCATTACCAACCAAGTTCTTTGCAAATCTAACTCCGAAGGGATGCCGACACACCGTGAAGCTAAGAAAAATCCCTGACCAAAAGATCGGCACAATCACCGGCCCAAGTGTTGTTGACCAAATTTTCGGCAAAATCACATTATATATGAAACGGACATCGATGTTTTGACACTAGTTACTCGGTAGTGCATCAACTTTACGCGGCAAGATTATTCGACCATTATTAATTCAACATTATGCATGATCATTATTTGGCCGTGCATCAACTTTATTCGGCTAAGCAACATTATTTGTTAACTTTATGCATTGTCAAACTTTATGCAGCAACATTGGCCAAAGTATTCGGCAACTTTATTCGCCTAACAACATTATTTGGTAAAACAATTGCCCACTGGGACATCTTAGTCAACTTTCCGCTTTCCAATTGGGGCGCATCAGCCGATCATCATCTCGGCACCTTTGATATGCATGCATACTCGGCCAACTTGGTACAAACATTACAACGACATTTACTTGAGTTACACACTCTCGCTCATTTTCACACCGTTCCAAGCAAGCGCCAATTTTGAGGCAACACATTACACACTTGGTAGTCGGCCGTTAGCACTTAACAGTCGGCAATTCACATTTGGCAATCTGTTTGCATATTGTTGTGCGCCGTCATTTTACCAAAGCCAAATCTTCCCTGCAACATAGGGCAATGGAAATCTACATTCCTTCCGACTAACACCTGTCATTCGAAAGCAATGGGGCAAATCTACCTTGGACTAAACGCAAACCGAGCAACTCGACAATTAAATAGTTGGCCCAATATCTACTTGGTAATTCTTTACAAGTGGAGCAATATTATTGGTGATTAACACGTCCACCTTATTCGGTACAGGATGCATTATTCAAAGTCCTTGCCATATTGGCACTTGGTTGCCTCTTAAAATCAGCAAAAGTCTCCGAGTACAGCGCAATCTTCGCACTTGGCACAGAGCGCCGTTAACAAAGGCCTACACCCATGCCCGGGGGTTAGAATACTGAGGTCTACACCCATGCCCGAGGGTTAGAATACCTAGGCCTACACCCATGCCCGGGGGTTAGAATACCGTGGCCTACACCCATGCCCGGGGGTTAGAATACCGAGGCCTACACCCATGCCTGGGGGTTAGAATACCGCGGCCTACACCCTTGCCCGGGGGTCATAATATCACGGCCTACAGCCCTTGCCAGGGGGTAACAATACCGTGGCCCATCGTTATGATTTGTTTGTATTCCTTTCTGGGTTTTAGCTCACCCCCCTTATCCTATGATCGACATATATACATTTATACATATATTCAAGACATACGTACATTTATACATACATTCAAGCATACATGCAGTCATTCATTCATACATTTTATTCATTTATCCAAAGTGTTCTTTATCAAAAAACCTAACAGCTATTTCAACAGCGTAACTTGGCAAGAAAAAACTCTCATTCCTTCTACCGCAAACAATGAAAGTTTTGGGGCAATTATGGGAGCCAGAAAAATATAGGTACTAGCTTATTGGGCCTAACCCAAACAAAGCCTACAATGGGTCCAGCCCAAACAAATATCACACCCCCCATCTATAGAAAGGAGGGGCATCCCAAGTGGAAGGTATGTCTCATCTCTCTCTACAGAACACACACCCCTTCTAATATATATAGACTATTTACTTCTTGATTCAAGGACTAACTTCATCATCGGAGTACTCCCGGCCAGCAACCCCGGTTGGGTGGCACCGACTATGTTCATCATTGCAAATCTACAGGGGTGAAGATCTTCTCTTCATTGGATCTCTACAGCATCCATGTGAGAGGATAATTCATGGTCTCACAGATAGCTAGTCCATACCCAAAATAATGTCAAAATGATTCATATCCAAGGGCAATAAATCAACATACAAGACAACAATCTCAAGTAAAATTTCACATGCAGGGTAAATAGATGAATACATCATAGACCCTCCTGATGATGATGACACACATAGTATATATATCAAGGTTTCCAAAGGTCTATTCAATTTATGAGCAAATAACATAGAAATAAAAGAATGGGTAGACTCTGAATCAATCAAGATATACGCATACTACCCACAAATAGAGTGTACCTGAAACCACAGTCTCTGTATTTTGGAAGTCCCCTAGAACAAGCGAAAAAACCCTTTCTTGTCTTTGATTGTCCCTCGTTGTGGTCGGAGTTGCATTGGACCTTACATTCGGTGCTGATCCAGTGGAACTTGTAGCACCTTGGTTGTCACGTTGTCATGGTTGTGGACATTCCCTTGCTATGTGTCCCACATTTTCACACAAAAAATAAGCCCTTGTAGTTCGATAACATACACCTCAGCGCTTTCTCCTACAATCTGGACAAACAGGTGCTGAATTATCACTTTGATTTGAACTACTTGAGTTTTTTGATTTTGTTTCTTAGTCATTGTTGAGGTTACCCCTTTGTTCAAATTAACATTCTACCTTTTACCCCTCCAATCAAAATTTTGATTACGAGTAGCCATTCTTTCCTCTGACATAAGAGCCCTGTCTAAAACATCAACATATTTGGGTAGTTTTAACACATTAATTCTTTCAAGAATTGAGTCGCAAAGACCTCCTTCAAATTTCCTAGCCTTTTTGTAATCTATGTCAACCATATGCAGTGAAAACGTGCCAATTCTATAAGTTGGGCTTCACATTCAGCCACTGTCTTGTTCCCTTACTTTAGTTGCTCAAATTCGAATACCTTTCTATCCCGAATACATTGTGGGAAATACTTCTCATAAAAGATTTCTAGGAATCGGGCCTAACCAATTTCTTTGTTATCATCACAGATTAACATCCACAATCTTCTCGCTTCATCCTCCAAAGTAAACGTAGCCAACAGAACCTTTTACGTCTCAGTACATGGAAACACCTCAAATAACTTCTTAATCCCCAAGACATAAGCTTCAATCTTGAGCGGATCTACTCTTCCATGAACAAACGTGGCTTCATCTTTTTGAATACCTTGGTGAGGGTAATGGTTCGGTCATCTGTTTGTTGGTCCTGTACCAGTGGTGGTACAGGTATTAGAGATGGGGGTGGTGGTTGTTGTTGTCTTAAGCTTTCAGCCATATCATTCATCATTCTGTCCATTCGGTCAAGTCAGTTAGAGGTGGATTTCTCCAATTCATCCCCTCTTGTTCTTACCATTATCAATATGAAGCTTGGTATTATAATAAACACAATGTATGCACACATAATCATATACACATTTACAAAAGCCACATCTTTCTTATACTAAAATGCACATGAATGCAATCCTTAAATCTTTTCTTGACACCTTATTGCTCAATGGACAAGTGAGTGAGGTATAACTTGTGTTTTGATACCAAACTGTCACAACCCGAACCCTCCTCTAGAGGTTTAGGCCGTGATAAGCCAGTAATCCCAGATTACCCGGCCTCAAAGATAAAAACAAATAATTAATAATTGTAAATGGGACATTGTGGAAGCAATATTAAAACATATCTATATCCATCGAGCAATGCATACATACAAATTTCGTAAGTATTTAAAACTTAAAACTTCATATATACAATCTCATACATAATATCATCCAAGACAAAAAAAAGTCCTCAAAGAACAAAAACAAAATAACTAGAACAATAGGATTGGCACAACTTGGCTCCACTTGAGTCCAAGTTCACCCTATCACCGAGGCACTCACAAAAGGTGGACTCTCGAGGTTCCTCTAGACTTGACGCTCCATATGTTCACCAATATATATATAGGGAAAGGGGGTGAACTAAAGCCCAGTGAATAATATCAGCATAAAGAGGTTAAATGAATGATATCTATCATAATACAAAGCATATTTCATAAGCTTCGAAACAAATCATAAATAAGTACTTAACATATCAAAGTTCATAAATCATATTTCATATGTGGTACATCCAACAATGCAAAGCAAAGGGCCTAAAGGCATAACAAAGGGACCACATGGATCTAAACAAAGGGACCATAAAGGTCAAGCAAAGGGACCACTTAGGTCAACATCAGAGATCTCTATACACATAACAAAGGGCCACGATATTGTTTCTCCCAAGCAAGGGTCTTATTAATGAAGGGCCACGGTATTGTTTTCCCTGGGCGAGGGCCTTATTAATAAAGGGCCACGATATTATTTTTCCTGGGCGAGGGCCTCACTAAAGGATACCATAATTACTTTTTAAAAGAGGCAATAATTTATTCTTATCAAAATAACATTCTTGCAGTAATTCAAAAATACATTTCAACATATTTTTACAAAGTTACTACTCACAGTGGGCTGGCATAGGTGTTGGATCCCAAATAACCACCTACACAAAACACATAACAGAGATACACATTGGAGTGCACGTTCAAAACAAGTAGCACATCTTAATTCGATTATCTTATACGTGTTTCTACCTTAATTCATGGCTAACAATGTCTAAATGATGCTAAAGAATGCTTAAAAGGCCATGAGAATGCAAATATGCACTTATGAGTGTTTGTCAAAACTTGCTAAAAACATGGTCTTCACTCAAGCGCACCTTTGGTCACTCGAGTGGTGTGGCCTAATTGCAAAAGTACTGGATGGTGTCAAAATAGGCTTGATGTTCGCTCGAGCCAAGTGCAATACAAAGTCGTGTTCGCTCGAGCGCACACTTGGTTGCTCGAGCCAACTACAAAAGTTTGTAAAAATACTGGGAGCATACAAAGTTTGCTCGAGCCACGGATCCTTTGCTCGAGCGAACTAGGCGAATTCTAGGTTTTCCAGAATTGAATTTGAAGTTCAAAAATGCATTATTTAATGTTCAAAGCTTGCATGGCTAGACCTAAAAGCATAGAAACTCTTTTAGGAACTCAAAAACACAACTCATTTGAAATTATAAGTTCAAAACCTTTGTCAATTCTTAAAATCAAACCCAAAACTAATAATTCCCACCATGGATGTGTTGAATGCAACTCTTTTATTTTCCAAACACTAATATATGAGATGAACAGTGTAAAAATTGTGAAGAACCTCCAAAGATGATAAATATAGCTTCATGCATGTATGAATGTTCATAAATCAGACTCAAAATTGGTAAATTAATGCATGCAGGTGCACAATTGGCTCATTTCTACTATATTCTAGTTATATATAATATTTTCTTTCCAATTACATGCAAATAATCCTACAACTTAGTGAATTCAATTTCAACATGAATATCTTCAAGAATTATGGGTGAATTCCATACCTAGAGTTTGAATTGAGATGTTGGTAACTTAATCTCCTCATATCCCCTTCAAATTCTTTATAATAACTCTACTCTCTCTCTAGAAGTGTTGTTCTCTCACTCAGTCTAAATTTCAACTCAAATGATGTCAAAATGAACTCTTAATCATGTTTAAGGCATTTATATATGAGTAAATTAAGTTAAGCTAGTCAAATGAGATTAGGGCTAATTAATTAAACATAATTCTAAGTAATCCTAATCAAGTGTAATTAATTTATTTTAATTATTTTGATTCGAATCAAATTTTTATTAAACTCACCATGAAATTCTAAATATTCTAATTAAATCTATTGAACTAGTCAATTTTAATTTCTGACTCGTTTAGATTTTCAATTTCAAAATCTAATATATAAATTAAATATATAATCATATAATTATATTCATTAAAATAGTATATAAAAATAATACTTACGTTGAAATCATTACGTTGAAATCATTACAGTGATAGTAAAAATAAATAAAATATAAAACAATAAAAATAATGTTTGGGATCTCTTTTGAGGATGAGTTCTATATTTTTAAAGTGATCCTAACCTTCTATGTATATGTAAAATTTATTTATATATATACATATAGACTCCATAGTATGAATAATTTAAATTTATGAGAGTCTTGTAAATATTTTATAAAATTGAAGATCTCAACCATTGCTCAAATAATAATTGATAGTGATAATTGACGTAATCAAACCTAATCACGGAAAGAAGTGATTATGATAAAAATAACTGATAGGGAATATATTAAATGAAATTAATGATTATTGATGTGATGGGCACCTGCACCATAGCAAATGGCTTTGATGGGGTCAATTGGGTTGTACGGCTAATTGCGCTTCAGCGCGCGGATTGACAGATTCAAAAGGCAATTGGAAAATGCCTCCCAGTGGAGATCGTACGTGTAGGATTTTGATTTTAAAAAAAAATTATTTTTAATTTTAATTTTATTTTTATTTTTATTTTCAGTCAATGAGAAGCTGACACGTCACTGGGAGTGTCACTGGGGGTCAGAAGCATCACCCGATGCAGGAGTGTATTATTGCATACATGGCTGAACTGAACACGCGTTCTTTTTGAAAGCGTAAAATGACCCACATTTCTAGAGCTATGTTATGAATTTAATTAGGCCAAGTTTGGGAACTTGTAAAAAAGTCAAAAAGTTACTCAAAAAGTTAAAAAGTTAACACTATTCACCAAAAGTTAACAATTACGAATTTACTTATTTTTAAAATATATAATAAAATATAAATAATAAATTTATTTATTTAGAGATTATTTAATAAATATATTAATGTATAAATTAGTTAAAAGAAGGAGGATGCACTAATAAATCCCAAATTAATAACTTATACACTGTTTAGTCCTAAAAGTTTTCTTATAGACTGAAAGGTCCCATTACAATGTTTCAAACATCAGATTAATGTTTCGAACATTAGATTTCGAACATCAGATTAATGTTTCGAACATTAGATTGATGTGCAAATGGGACTAAATGGAGCATAAGAAAACTTTTAGGACTAAATGGTTCAACTTTTCAGAAACTAGGACTTATAATTTAGTCTTTAATAAAAATATTGCTAAAGATAAATAATTTTGTAGGTATTTAATATTTTTCGTTTGCAACTATTTTTGACAAAAATTCAACTTAATAATTAAACTCACTAAATACTTTGATTGAATTCTTCATTTATTTAATTTTTAAGAAATTCACACAATTACACAATTATAAAAAAATATTGTTTAATTAGAAAAAATTGTATTAGGTGGCTGGTGGGGGTGAGTCACCCCCATCACTTGTGCCTTTGCATGCAAAGCTAAGGCCTTGTTTGTTTTCAGAGATAGAATGAAAGGGATTCATAGTGAAGGGATTAATAGTGTGAGGATTGGTAGTGAGGGGATTGATAGTGAAGGGATTAATAGTGAGGGGATTGATAGTGAGGGAAATAATAGTGAGGAATCGTTAAATTATTTTTATATAAATAATAAAACAAATAAAAAAATTAAACATTATGCTTAAAAAAAAATTCTCAATATATAAAAAATAAAAAAAATAAAAAATTTCTAATCCCCTCACTATTTTTCTAATACCATCTCTACCTCCTCCTTACCAATCCCCCTTCCTCCTCCTTACTAATACCAAGGGATTACTAATCCCCTCCCTATCTCTCAAAACAAACACCACATTCTCAATCCCATCCTCACTACCAAACCCAATCTCCTTCCTATAACCCCAAACAAACGGGGGCTAAGAGTAGAGTGATGATTAATCTTTGGCAAGAAAAATTCCAATGGGACATGTCTCATGCATGATAATTGCAAACTTGACTACTCAAACTCTCAGTATAAGAGTGTTTAGTTTTCTTTCTTTTTACTTGGCTAATTGGTAGAAAAAAAAAAAAATAAATAAAACACACTTTAGGCTATTAAAACATTACTCACCAAAGCCTCATTTTGAGTCACCGAAATTCAGTGGTCACTAAACATTTTAGTCGCCCAGTTAGTCGCCGTTGTTATTTACGACAAAACATTTTAGTCACCAAAAAATAAATATTTTAGTTGCATTAGATTTTATGACAAAACATATTAGTCACTGAATGATGCCGTGTTTTTTCGCGATTAAAATATTTAGTCAGCAAAGAGTTTTTCCTTTATCTTGATTTGTTTTGGCTACCAGCTATTTAGTTGACATAAGTCTATTTGTTTTATGCTCTACTAAATATTTAGTCACAAAAACACTTTTGCTTACTTTTTTGGCTACCAAATATTTAGTCGTCAAAAACTTTATTTACTATGCAACCTATATTTATTCCATTATTGATGCAACTTGTACCCTATATATAAATAAAACAATACATATGCCGATGATATTATTAACCATTCCACAACCTGCACACATTTCACTTTCAACCATCCAAAAAATTCATATTTAACGTCAAATTCCAAATGTAATAGAAATTCCATAAAAACCAAGTATAATCCAATCTAAAATAGTAATTCCATAAAAAAACTAAGGATTATACATGTAACAATTCATGAACATACTCTATTACTTTGAAATTTCTCTAATCAACAGCAAAAACATGTAGATCAACTCTTAATGTAAGGTCCCGGTGTCCTACATTGGAAATGGAGGGAGAGTTCATGAGCTATAAAAAGTAAAAACTTAGACCCTTATATAGTATCGAAACCTTTTCCCAAGTGGTGAAATCCCTAGCAGAACTCTCTAGTTAAGCATACTTAGGCTGGAGTAGTTCTAAGATGAGTGATCCACTAGGAAGAACAAATCCGTGCAAGCGTGGCCCAAAGCGGACAATATTACTGACATGTGAAGGGTTGGGCCATTACAAATAGTATCAGAGCTGACTTTCCGGAGGATCAAGTATGGGCCCCTAGCGTCTCTCTGTGCATGTGGGCGGGCTTGTGAGCTGGCAGGCTACTGCACGAGGACGTGTAGCCCTAAGGGGGGTAGATTGTAAGGTCCCGGTCTCCCACATCGAGAATGGAGAGAGAGTTCCTGAGCTATAAAAAGTAAAAACCTAGACCCCTATATTATTCGAGATCTTTTCCTGAGTGATGAAATCCTTAGTAGAACTACCCAGTTAAGCGTGCTTAGGCTGGAGTAGTTCTGCGATGGGTGACCCACTGGGAAGAACAAATTCATGCAGGCATCGCCTAAAGCGGACAATATCGATGACATGTGAAGGGTTGGGGCGTTACACTTAAGTTCCAAACCCTAACCCACATCTATAGGCTTTTCAAAAATCTCTTCTCAATCATGTTTTTCATGTAATAAAAGTACCATATATCTATATATGGCGAGGTATTGAATAGAAGTAAAGAAATTCCTACCTCAAGTATTTGGAAGAGAGAGAGAGAGAGAGAGAGAGAAAAGCCCAAAATATCAACATCGTTCGATGATTCAAGCAGTCAAAATGTAGCCCTCGTCGTGCTTGTTGATTTGGTCAAAAAAACTACTATCTAAATCTCGGTCGATTTGCATAGATTGGAAGATTTGTGAGGGTTAGTAGTGGTTTGTAGAAAGAATGATGAGAAAGAGAGTTTAGAGAGAGAGAGAGAGAGAGAGAGAGAAAGTGTGTGTAAGGGAAAGTGGTTAGAGAGAGAGAGAGAGGGTATATATATAGCGAAGAAATAAAAAGTGAGTTTTGGGCCAACAAATCTAACAAAAAGAACAGCTAAAATGCGCTGCATTGAAACTGACTACTCAAGCAGTCAAAGCTGTGCTTAAGCAGTGAATAAAGGCTCTCAGTTTCTCTATTGTCTTGAACAAACTGTCTGAGCGGTCAAATGTGCACTTGAGCGGTGAAGCAATGCTTGTAGTATCTCAGACCATTTTGAAATTTAGACCTGCAGGGTTATAAAACACTCGAGTAGTCAAACTTGCGCTCAAGCAAACTATGCCTACAACTCAGGTACACAAACTTCGAACTGGCATAACTATCTCATCTAAACTCTGTTTTGGGTCGTTCTTATATATAAATTGAACCCCTAGAAATACGCTATCTAATGATTCTAGTCTCACATCAAGACTCAAAGCGTCCAGAGAGAAAATGGTAAAAGAGTGATGACTACTCAAATGTCGATTATTTTAGTTCAATCTTACTTTACCATCACGATACTACACCAATCAATACCCTAATGTCAATCAAGGAGGCTCTAATTACAATAATAAGAGAGTCAAAAGCAATTCCACTAATCCAAATAGTACAAAGTGTCACAGCCCAAGCTAGTAATGAATCCTCTACAAGCTCCCTCAAGTCTCTAATGGTGCTATGTCTCCTCAAGTTCCAGCCTGGATGATAGAGAGTAAGTATATATATATATGGAGATATGTGAGAGAGAAAGAGGGGGAGAGAGAGGGAGATAGAGAGAGAGCTATGTTGCTCAAGTATTGAAATCAAGGGAAGAAGTTCAAGGATCAAAATTTAGGACCCTTTCTCTATAGGCCTTTGATGATCAAGAATATGCCAATTTGCCAAATTATCTAAGGAATGTGAGTGGCATTTTCCAAGATGCTAGGGGTACCATCTTCTAGAAATTGTTCTATGCCGCACAAATTGTGTAGCCATAACATTTTCCTACAGCTGTAGCTTTAAGCTACGCCCGTAGGAAAATACAAGGTTGCAGCTAAAAAGTCTGTGACTTTGAACTAAGGCTACGGCCGAACAAAATCTTGCAATTTTAGTTATTTTCAGAGTATTTTCCTCCATTTCATTCATTTCAACTTTGTCCTTATTCATTCTCTAAAAAGTGTAAGGTTTTGATAAATGAAGAGCCTTGGACTTAGTGACATGATTGAAATGACATCTTAAATCTTTGAAAATCATTTTAAAAAATAGATTTTAAAGGTCTTAAAAACATTTTGGCCAAAATGGGCTTAAAGTTGGGTATTCTCTCTCCATCCACAACTTGTTCTTGAAGGAATTCAAGCGACACATTCTTTTTTTTATCAGTGGGAGGTTTTGGAGGACGCCCCAGTCTTAGTGCTAGTCAAAATGGGGCGTGTACACCTATTACTGAAGACTAAGACCATGGACACATGTTCGTTAATCTATTACAAGTGGCAAGAAGTAGGGAATGAGCATTTCTGATTGAAACATCCACAAGACTAGAGGCATCAAGCTTGATTAATGGAAGTTTCTTTCTTTTCTCTAAGTGCATGAATTGAAAAATCAAGTTTTGGAGCCCTTTACCCTTCATCTTAAACCCAACCTAGACTACGCTTCGCTCTAAATCTTAAATCCTAATTGAGGTTTGGCTTGCTGAACAAAACCATTTGAGTAGATTCACACAAAACATAATGGGCTTTCAATAATCTCTGTGATGATACGATTTGAAAAAAGAGTTGGTCATTTGCATAATTGAGTGATGTCTGATTCAACTTTAATGTGTTGTCTATCGCGCATTCGTGACATCAATGTGTGTTGAAAAGAACTAGAATCCTAAGAGAGTTTTATCTTCATATCTTGATTGCCAAGGTCCCTCGACAAAATTTTTAGTGTTCACAGGTAACTTTCTTACACCAGTATAAATAAATAAAGAAATTCAAAATGGTATGTTTCCTATCAACATGGTATCTTGCTTTAGTTTGTAATGTTCATAGTTGTTTTGTTCCTCAACAAGCTCCTTGTGGATCTCTCTCGCCTCTAGGCATTGCATTTATTGATGTATTAGAGTAATTCCAGTGCTGATTGGTACTATCACTTAACATATCCATGTGTCCTTTCTGTTGTGTCCCTTGACTCATTCATGTGCTTCTTCATCCCTTAGAGTTACATCCTACGATAGGTGTTCACAGGCCAGTTCGAACCAGTTTCACTAATAACTCACCACCCAAAACAACCATTGTAGGTGAGAGAAATGGACATCTGATTCCAACCATGTGTTTGTTCGAAACCGCGTACATCGGTTATATAGTTTGTCTGTCAAATTCATTGAATTCTCGGATGAGTCTTCCATCAACAACTAAGCTTATCCCTTTTCCTACACAAACATACATACATATTTGAGAAGGATGAAGAAATAGAGAAGAATGTTGTACTCTGATGTTGAGGTTCACAACTAATTCAATCTAACTCAATAGCATCAAAATAGAGTAATCTAGACGTTGATTGTTGATGACCCAAATGATCAGAGAGGGGATGAAAGAGAGGGGAAATATAGCGTTTTAGGCAAACAATGAAAGGATGAGGGAGAGCATAATCATCTCATATTTCCAAGAAAGAAGAGAGAAAAAATATTAGTAACACTACCTCTATATATATAAACTCAGGCCTCGTTTGAGAACAAGCTAATTTAGTAGTTTTTTGATTATTTGACTAAAATATAAGCTAAAAAAAACTAGTATGTTTGGGATGACTTTTTGACTTTTTACGAAAAGATGTGCAAAAAGTAGAGAGAAAAGAGAATCTTTGACTTTTTGATATGAGTTGTTAATTTTTTGACTAATTTAATAACTTTTTAACTTTTTGACTAAAAGGGAGGGTTCCCAGACGAGGCCTCAAAAGTCATCACAAAGTTATGTATGAATGTGATGTGATCGTGATCATGTATATATATAATGCATGTATGGGAAATATCACCTATCACCTTGGTCACTATGTTGTATACAGAAAGGCTAGTCACTACACTGCTCTATCATAGGTTAAGCATTTATTAATTTTCTTTTTTTCATTTGAGATTTGAGAATATGAAAAGTTCTGACACGTTTTGAGCCTTGTGCTACTCACTGCTCTCTCTCTATATAAATATATAATTATTGATGTTTTTAATGATATCACGTGAATGTACTTTATCTTCTGTTAAACTATTTTTTTCAACCGATTTGAGTTGACTAGTTTTCATAAGAGGAGGCCCATACAACCACTGAAACATTCCCAAATCTTACATATTTCAACCAAGCCGACAATGAAGACTCTTCGAAACTGATCACAAACATTCGGTTCGATTCGATTTGGTCGGTTTCAATGAGTAAATCGGATTTTTGAGCACCACTACCTATGATGCATTTCCTAGCATTTCATCCCTTAATGTATTTGAGTGATTCTAGTGCTCATCGATGTTGCGTCCCTTGATGCAATTGTGTGCTCATCTATCCCTTGATGTTATGTAACTCAACACATTTATGTCATCTTTTGTTTCTTGAAAATGCATCTCTTGATGCTTTGATGTGTTTACATGCCTCTTGGCGTTATGTCTCTTGATGTTGCATCTCTTAATGCTTTGGAGTAGTTTTTGGGCCCCTTGGCGTTAGATCTCCTGATGTTGCATCTTTTAATGCTTAAGATAGTTTTTACATTCCTTGGTGTTATGTGTCTTGATGTTGCATGATTTAGAGTCGTTTCTACGCCTCTAGACATCATCACGTCTCTTAGTATATATCCTTTAATATGCATTTTCACCACTTGGTGTTGCATTCCCCTAGTGTGTCCTTGTGCCTTTTAGTGTCATGTCTCTCAATTTTGCATTGATTAATGCATTTTTACACTGTAGACACCCCATTATGGTTAGCTATAATACTTGGCCTCGTTGTGGAAATGCTGCCTGATGATAAATATAAAAATAGTTTGGAACTCCCGATTTGTGAACTTTACCTGGAATCGGATGCACCTAGATAGACTTTAGCCTAGCCAAACATCCTAACCAACCTTTCTACACCTATTTGAGACATTGGATTCCATAGGGCTGTTCCTTTATATTTCTCTCTTGACCTAGCACAAGTTTGAAAAATGGTACTGTTTTTTGCACATTATTTTATAACGATTCTGCTTTAGACTCGACCCATTTATTGTTTTTGGATCCAAGAACCTGTGTATTTATTGTTGTTTAGCTCATTTCCACCTTGTTGTTTCTTGAGTTTGGCTATTGGGAGTTTTGGTTATGTTTGAAATAGGTTGGGAGGTTAGTTTTTCAAGAGTTGTTGCCCAGATTTTAGCTTGTTCGCTCGAGCGGTCTTTTACAGTTTACAAAACTACTGAGAGTTTGATATCTTTACTCGAGCAGTCTTTCTTGCACTTGAGTGATCTTTTACAGGTCTGAACTACTAGGAGGGTGTAGACGCGCGCCCGCGAGGGGGGGCCTCGCTGCTACAGTTCGGACTCGATTTTGTGTCACGGTTCTTAATCTTGAACCAAAGAGTCCAAATCTGGCAAATCGTTTTGAGAAACAGATTTTTTGAAAAGAAGTGCCAAACATGGACTGCTTTGCCAGATACAGAGTCGCCACCTAAATATTTTAAAATGGGGAAATTTAGGAAACCCTGACTCGGTGCCGAAGGCCACATGTCCGTCATCACCGGAGTTGTCTGGGTACGATTGGGGAAGGTCAGCTATGAGCACCCCCTCTTGCCCGATCCGAAGATCGGCCTCTACTAACCGTGATATCCGTTTTTGAAAACATTATGTGTTCTTATTCCATTTATTAGCCTAGAATTACTATGTTATGCGCACGACAAACAAGTATAGACTAGATTGCCTAATTTGGAAATAAGCATTGCATATCCGTTTGTTTTGGAAGAATGCTTTGGAATTTACTACTCGCAAGTAGGCTAAAACACAGATTTCAACGAGTGTTTCCAACTCAGACAATCCAACCTTCACCCACAAGCATTCAAACAGTTTATCATATAAGCATCTAGCCACATGGTAAACATGTTGTCATGATAGCATTCACACACATGCGAGGATGCTAAAACATAAATACTTACATCGTACTCCGTGCCAAAACAATAAACTAGTTAGCAAACATGCATGATCCTAGTTCATGTTAAAGTGGCTAATGTAACACATAAAGAGTGCGATTAAGATAGGCTCGGCTAATCTATAATGTCATGTGAAATGCTACAACTAATCATGTATTCAATTTGGAATCGAAGTACAAATGCAGTTAGCATGATGTACCGAGCCTGGTGCATGCAAGACAAATGTATGAATGCACGCATGCATAGCATAAGGTATGCTAATTTAAACATGCCCTAATCTACCATCATAAGCAGGTAAATAAAAGGTAATAAAGAAGTGGGGGTTGGAAGATATACACACACTCACCCATACTTATTACAGATTCGCCCTCGCTCGGAGGGACCGAATAAATATTACAAATTAACTAACTCGCGAGCTAATTAATTATTACAAATTACCTAATTAGTTAACAAACTAACTAAACTAGGAAAAAAAGTAAACCGCCTCGGGAAGAGAGCTTAATGCAATGCGTGCTCGGTACTGCCCGGAAGTGCACCGCCATGCATAGGCTGCCTCTGTTTTCCCTGCTCTGCTCCTCTGAAGACTGGCAAAGTCTCAGGATTGCTTCCCTGGACATTGGGAGACACCACCGGCTGAATAGAATGGCCACCGGCAGTGGCATGTGATCACCAGCTGTGAATGCATCCATCGGCCATGGAAAGATTGCCGGTCGGCATTGGACACTGCCGGTCGGCAGAAGGTTCCTGCAGGATTGCATTTGACAGCAACAGAGGGCAAGGCAGAACATACAATGCAATTCAAGGCATATATGCACCAATCATGTCCCTTATCATGTTAATGACTCAAAGGGACATGCTCCTTGGTTCTCGGACCATCAATCGCGCATTTCCATGCGTGATGGCCCAAAGGACCAAGTGTGCACATTTTGATGTCAAATGCAATGCAAACCAACAAACCAAAGTCCAATTCTTATCACTAGATCAAGGAGCAAGACATGCATGCTAAATGTAATGCAACCTAGGCATACAAGCTAAGGATGCAACATGGAAATGCAAGATGCACATGCAAGCATGCAAACAAACATGCAAGGTAAGCATGCGAGCAAACAAATAATGGACTTAAACATGATTTGGGCAACTCTAATAAGGCCCAAAACAGTGGCCAAAGTGACCAAAATAAAGGACTAAACACATACACACATGTGCATGTTAAAGGGGGGGCCAACACTTAGGCACAAATGGGACAACTCTCAAACACATTTGAAAGAGGGTAATCATGGACATATGGCATGTAAGGTAAGCATTGAAAATCATGTAAAGATGGTGCCAAACCAAGCAAATAAAATAGACTAAGCATGCAATAAATGGCCCAAGTACTTGAAGCAAGTCATAGGGGCTTGAACCATGACCAAGTCAACCAAGCCTCATAAGGCTAAGAGGACTTAAAATAGGTTCAAGGCAGACCTAGACCATGCAAAGGGGTCCCCCTAGATGGCATCTAAGTGGCTCAAATTCAAAGGCATGTACAATGGCCAAAACATGGAATATGCTACACAAGCTTTCAAAGCATTAAAGAGGTGTCCAAGGCAAGCATACAAGCATGTCAAAGGGACTGAAATTGCATGACAAATGGTCCCAACCCACTAAATTAAGGCAAGGATGCATGCTATACATTCACACACTTAAGGAATGCAAAGGGGCTATACAATGCATGACATGGCCGACCCAAACAACTATGGACAGACCTCTAGCATGGTAAAATAAGCATAGAAGCTTCACAAAACTAGACCTAAAACAAGCTTGAACAAAGGTTTACAACCTAAGGCATGTTAAGGCAATAAAATGGCATTACAAGGTAGGTATGCTAAGCATGCATGGTGTACCAAAACCAACAATAAACAGAGGCATATTATGATATAATAGGCACAAAAAATAGCCAAGGCATGGTCAACATGAAGCTTAGCTAGATGCTCCCTCAAGAGGCCAAAAATGGTCCATTTCAAGGACAATAAGGAGAGGGGGTGGCCCTCTCCTTCTTGGGACCTCAAGGCACCATCCTCACCTCTGAAATCCCTCAAGATTTCAGTGGTGGGGAGGCCCAAACACCAAGGTCTCGGAGCTTACACAAAATAGCACAAAATGGAGCCTTTCAAGGCTTAGGAGGGGTCAAACAACCTCAAAAAACAAAACACTCTAAACAAACTATTTAGAGGGCCTAAAAACAGAACTTTTTTATGTTATATGCTAAGCACAAAAATAGTTCTAAGATAGGCAAAAACAAGATGCAAAAATGGGGAATAAAAGGGCTAGTTTCTTACCCTTGAAGACTTTCTTCAAAAATGGTGGACCAGCTGGTTCTTCAAGCTCAAAACCACCCAAGAACACCAAGAACAACCTCTGGTTCTTCAAGGAACCAAGAAAAGGTGAAACACTATGTGTTTGTGTGCAATAGTAAGACACAAACACACTTAAACACACACAAAGGTAAAAGGAGAGAGAGGTATATAGATAGAATGTGTATCAATCCTAACCCTAGAACTCAAAACCCTAATATGGCTATCTAAAATCTCTAACCTAAACAAGGGAGAGGAGGGCTCCTCTTATAGAGCTTTTTGTCTTGTAAAGCTTACAAGACAAGCTTCTAAAAAGAGAGATACGTGTATGGAGGGGAGCCAAATGCAAGACAGCTATATTAAAATATCTGCAAAAGTAGATGAACAGTAGTCGGCTGCTCAAAAATGCCATTTTGACAAAATTGACTGCCGACCGGCAAAAAAGAATCCCGACCGGCAATATACATTGCTGATGGCAACAAAACACCAGCCGGTGGCCCATGGCCATGGCCGGTGATGTGTGGGTATGCCTCACAAGGCATTCCCTGCCCCTCCAAGGCAAAACACAAGTGTTTGGTGCAAAACCAGACGCTAAACAGTCGAGTCGAGAGATCCTGAGGCAAGGCGCGCGAGCCGAGACCTCCGGGAACTCAAGACGAACACAAACATGGATAATCACCGAGTGTTCAAACGGTGACGTCCAAGTCTTGAGGACGGTCAAAAATGAGGTGTCTACAGAGGGCGTCATTGTGCACTCGAGCAGTGGTTTTGGTCACTCGAGTGATGTCACTTATTGTGTCTATCACTCGAGCGACCATTCCTTCGCTTGAGCGATCTGTGCGTATATCAGTCCGAGAGACAACCTTTTTTAGTCACTTTTTCATCCATTTCACTCTCTAACCATTCCAAAAACCCTATATCTACTTTCTCTCTCTCTCTCTAGCTCCAAATACTCTTGATTTGCGAGTTTCCTCACCCTAGTCTTAGAGAAAAACGTTGAGCACGCCGAGGGCTTCGTTTTAATCGGAGCATCTAGTGTTTTTTACACCAACAAGTTCTACTCAGTTTTTCTTCATGTCTTCTATTTTGAGGTAGGGATTTCTTTGACACTTTTATATAATTTTTAGCTTAGTTATTTGCTCCTTGAAAAGGGTTATTTATTTGGAAATTTTTGGTAAAACCTAGGGTTTGGTTTGAAATCAAAAGATGGGTTTTCCAAATTGACTCTTAAAAATGGGTGTGGGAATATGGTTATGGATTAATTGTGTTGAAATGATGGAAATCCTTTCTTAAAAATTGATTCTCATAAATAAATGGGGTTTTTGCCCTAATTTTGGATATTCGAAACTGTGAAGGAAAAATGGAAAATCATGTTGGACATTGTGAAATTGGAATAATGGTTATGTTGATGAAGATGGTGGAATTGGATATGTAATATCACTCCCATTGTAAATGTTGAAATTGTATCTTTAATTGGAAATTATCTAATGTATAGAGATATTTGTTTTGGGCTATTGGTAGAGAATAGTCTTGATTGTTGTATACATTGCATGAGGATTAGGTTGAATTGAAACTAATTTCTTATCCGTTGTGCATTGATCATCATTACACATTGAACATTGTAAATGTATTAGTTTTTGAGAAGAAAAAGAAAGGGGTGAATACCGTGCTGAATCTGGTTAGGGGATATGGCTGTGGTTTTTATTATATTGGCCTGTGCATCCTCGGTGAAAGTCCAAAAACCCGTGTGGTTAGGTATCGATCCTTCCGGTTGCTACTGGTAAAATAGCTTTGGTAGTGCTTGTATAGCCTACTAGTAGACACGTACCTAGAGATTCTCAATGTGTTGTATCTACTGCCCTGTTTTCTGTTATAAAAAGATTATTTTCATGAATTGAATTATAATCTAGCGTTGCATTGTTTTGAGACGGAAAACTTGAAATGTTTGAAAAATGACATGCATGTGCATTCACCTTATGATTTTGCTAAGATTCATATGTTGTGTTAGAGTATTTCTACTAGGCTTTGGCTTACCCTATGTGGGAAACAACTTTCAGGTGCTGATGATATACTTCCACAAAGGACATAACTTGGGAGGACCAAGAGCCTAAGGCTTCCTTTCTGTTTTTCTTGATGTACTTATTTTGTTTAAGCCTCGAGCTTTACTTGTATTGAGATTAAACTCATTTTGTAGTAACTAAGCATCGTCTTGGAAAGTTGTAGCCATTAGGGCATTTCTATAATTGGTTTATTTTTCTTTTTACTCTTGTATCCATGCCATATACTATAGATTCAGAATCTAGAATTTGTGAATACATATTGCATATGTCATCTTTTGTAATGATCACATATAATGAATAGAATATATGAAATGGTTGATCAATTATAGTACAGTTATGAGGTGGGTTGATGTTATTTATTTCCGGTCATTGCATATTTTATGTCAAAAAAAAAATAAATTGAAACTTTCAAAAGTAGTCCATGTTATTCTATAGCATTTTCAAAGAGCATTCCAATGATATAATATTCACTTGAATCGAATTTAAACTCAAGATTTGGTAGCCATTTTACAATTGCTCATTGGCTTTCGATAAACAATGGCAAAATAGTCTTTTCACAACATCTATAGACCAAACTTGGACTAAGCATTTTTTATTTCAAAGTGAGCTTATTTAATTATTAAATAAAATTATTTTAAAAATATTTTGAAGGCCCAAGTCTGAAACCCGTTTTGAAAAACACTTTCTATCACCTAGGGTTTGAAAAAAACACAAAAAAAGGTGCACGCCACTTATAGACGCCGTGCCTTTTTAGGTATAAGACGCACTTCTACCCAATGTTGTGCCAACTCGCTTTCCCACACCGATAAAGTAGCCACTTAATTTTAAGGGGAATTAAGAAACCTTCAACAATGAAAACTAAGCAAAAGACCTAATATGTCACAACCAAAGAATTCTAGGTTCAAAAACTAAGATGCAAAAAGGGAAGGTCATTAAATGATACACCCTTATAGACACTCCATTTTTTTATCAGTCTTAAGACTTGTGCGCTCTTTCTTGGGGCCCCAATGATGAAAATGACCTATGCTTGTGATAACCGCACTGTACACATCAGTTATATTTATTTAATTATGGAGATTTAAATTTTAATTGCATATTCTGATTGAATTTTAGAATTTATTGGCATATTCTATGTCTGATTTGTATATGATTTTGTTAAAGATTTGTTTTTGAATCAGAAATTGAAAGCCTAAATGGCTTAAGAAAATATAATTAATAAGTTGAATCAATTTAATTTCATGTATAGAGCCTTAAGGGAAATTAATTAAATATTTAATTCAGTTTAGTAAAATTTGTTATGATTAAATTAAGCCCTCATTCGAATTAATTAGATTAATTAAGTTATGTGATAAGTATGATCAATCAAGGTTAAGTAAGATAAAGTTGTGATTAGCTAAGCTAATGGCTAATTAGTGTTTAAGTTAATCCTACTCATGTGATTAATCGTGTATAAAGGATTCTAGCCTTTTGTGTGTGAGAGTTATATTTCAGTTAAGCTAAGAAGTGTGGATTCATTCTTACATTCTCATGGACCTCAACTTAGAAAGAGAAAGTGAGAGAACTCAACTTTAGAGTAAGAAACCCAAAGAATTGAAAGAGAAGTAGAGAAACCAAGGGGAAACTCAAGAATTTCTGCAAATCAACAATTCTAGGTAAGGAAATGAAAGTTTAATTCATGTAAAGATTTCATATTACACTTGAAATTAAGAAGAGTTTGGAATCATATTCATGAAATTAGAAGGAAATTAGCAAGTTGATGAAGAACTTGAGCTATAATGAAAATATATTAAAGATTATGTAATGTTTCATGATTTTTGGTTTGGGTTTCGAAGTTCATACATGCATGAGTTTTTATTTGCCATTTTTTCATAATTCAAGACTTTATATGTTCAATTTCATGTTTTTCTCTTCAAAGAAAAAGAAGTTTGAAAAGCTTGCATGCATGGAGTTTTAGTTCAAATCTTTGTCAAATTGAAGAGCTTTTGAGCAAATGGTTTATAAAGGATCATGTATTTTTATTTTCTAAAGTGTTTTCATGGTTTCGATTAAAACATGCATGATTCAAGTTTTGAAAATGTGTTTGGATGCCATTTCTATGAAATTCGGATTTTGAAATGTTGCAAACCGCTCAAGCGGTCTATAAACCACTTAAGCACACAAAATACATTTAAGATTACCTACAGCCAGTAATCATAGATCGGGGCCTAAAGCAGCCAGTAATCATAGATTACCTATGGCCTCATAGACAAACACAAAATATTTATGAAAATATCGAGGCCTGAAGCGGAATCAAATATCAATAATAAATAAAGCCCATTAAGCTCTGCTTACGTGATTACACACGCCAAATACAAATCGTTATTAACTTACATAACTTACATAAGTACCATATACAAACATTAATACACAAGCACAATACACTAGGGCTGACTTAACAAAACTTATAAACAAGTGACAAAGACAAAAGCCTCAACACAGAGGCACTTCCATTAAGATTCACAAAAGGGAAGTTACAAGCCTCGGCTCAAAATGACTTCCTCTGGAAGGCTTCACAAGGGTACTTCAATGTAGACTCTAAACTTGATCTTCCTGATGCTCACTTACATATATAGGGGAAAGGGGTGAGATAGAAAGCCCAACGCATAACACCAATATAAAGGGTTGATGAATGAGTTCCAAATAATATTCAAAACATGTTTCAAAACATAATAACACATTTACAATTTACCTTTTAGAATACATAGAGAAACATTTCATAATACTCATATCAAAGCAAAATATGTGGTACATCCCGAAAACACCGTAAATCATGTCATAATTTTCAAAGCATAGAAAAATATGTGAAACATCTGATGATACTAAATAGAGCATTAACAGAATGATGGGCTCATCATTAACAATGAAGGCATCCAGCATCTATGTTTTGCAGGTTTGAAAATAATGTGAACTGGTGTTCACCGCTCGATCGGTGAAGAGACCGCTCGAGCAGTCATCTTGTTTTGTCACATTTTGGAAAAATTGCTCTTTGTTCGTATTTTTGTTACCAACTTTTTCTGAGCATTCCTAGGCATGAATTAAGCCTCATGAGAGATTAATAAGTAGGAAACTGACATAAGAAAATGAATAGGAAAGAGAAGTAAGATTCGATCAAGTGAATAATGTTATGTTTCTTTGTGAATGTTTGTATGCAATGTATATGTTGAACTGCCAAGGATAGCATCCAACCAAGACACTGTGAGTAATGTCTTTGTAAAGATATTTTTGATACAAGTATTTTTCGTAATGATTAAACTTGCTATGAATTTCCGAAATGTCTATGAAATGATATCTTTTCTTAAAAGTATACCTAAAACGCTTATGATAAGATATGCATTTTGAAATTATGTTTTGATAAGAATGAACGAGTTTCCATTATTTTATTATCTATTATGGCATCCATAAATAGTTATGACTTTCTTAAATATGCTTTGATCTTCGGAGACATCTCCATTATAAGTTCAATCCATTGAGATTGTTTTGTATATGTATTCGATCTAGTCGTTCTGTACTCAATCTGTCATGATTGTTCTGTATGCGTTCCAATGTGGACATTCCGAATTTCTCATTTCGACGTAGACATTCTGTATGCACTCATTCTGATATGAATGTTCTATCATTGATCCGCTGTAACATAAAATGTTGATCCATAATGATCGTTCTGTTAATGCTCTAGTATCATCGGATGTTTCACATATTTTTCTATACTTTGAAAATTATGACATGATTTAAGGTGTTTTCGAGATGTTCCACATATTTTTCTTTGCTATGAGTATTATCAAATGTTTCTCTATGTATTCTGAAAGGTAAATTGTAAATGTGTTACTTAATTTTTGAAACATGATTTGAATATTATTCGGAACTCATTCATTAACCCTTTATATTGATGTTACTCATTGGGCTTTCTATCTCACCCCCTTTCTCTATATATGTAGGTGAGCATCAAGAAGATGAAGTTTAGAGCCGCATTGAAGTACCCTTTTGAAGCCTTCCAAAAGAAGTCGTTTTGAGCTGAGGCTTGTAGCCTCCCTTCTGTGAATCTTTATGGAAGTGCCACCATGTTGAGGCTTTTGTTTTTGTCATTTGTCTATAAGTTTTGTCAAGTTAACCCTTGTGTATTAATGTTTGTATATGGTACTTATGTAAGTTGCGTGAGTTAAAAACGATATGTATTTGATGTATGCAATCATGTAAGCACAGCTCAATGGACTTTATTTATTATTGATATTTGCTTCCGCTTCAAGCCCCGATATTTCATAAATATTTTGTGTTTGTCTAAGAGGCCGTAGGTAATCTATGATTACTAGTTGGTCATGATCCAAACCTCTAGGAGTAGGTTCGAGTCATGACAATGTTAGTCCTATGAATCTCTTAGCAAGAAGTCTAAGATGCATGATAGTGTTAGTCCTATGAATCTCTCAACAAGAAGTCTAAGATGCAAGCTTTAAACCATCCCAACACCAGTTTTGGCCAAATTGTTTTTTGACCAAATGAGACTCTATTTCAAAACAAGTTTGGTTGTGCCGTTGAAAACATTACCAATATGTCTTGAGGCTCATTATTTCCCAAACTAGAATAGCACACATTTTTAAACAAACAGAGCAATGGATACAGTGGGAATAAATGAAAGAGGTGAAATCCTTTGAAATACATGTTTCTCCTCTCAATTCAGGCTAACATTACCTTGTTGATCTAATGATGTACTTTATGACCAGCTCGACAACTAATGATGATGGTAGGTCAAAAATGCATTCGGCCAGATATCAAAGGGAACGGCCGCCTGAATTGTTCAGGTATAGAGTAGTTTTGGAAATTTTAGATTGTTCAACACGGTTTCCATAAATATCTCAGATATTTACACCCGAGGTTCTATAAATAGAGCTCGACAGCTCATTTCTTAGGGTTGAAAAATCTTGACCAAGGCATATACAAGCCCATTGACTCTTTTATCTTTTTCACATTCATCTCCTACCTACCACCCTCACCTTCTAGCACTATAACTCCATTGAAGCTTAAACCTAAGCTCCTTGCTAAGGTAATTGGACATTCTAAGACATATCTTAAAGGACTTGAGGGGACCAAGAGAGAGTTTGGTAAACAAAGGAACTCACCCTCAATATTATCTGATTAGACTTGCATTATTCTTTATACAAAAATGTTCACAAGTATGCATATCTAAAAGAGCATATGTATTCAAATAACTCACAATGCAAGTAATTCACAAAACATATAGCACATAGTCACTTATTTCAAAACATTTAAGCATATTTTCGATGTCTTCAAGTTCATACTTATCATATGAATGCATCCTAGTTCTTTCCTAATTGCTTACTGCTAATTTGGACAAGTGTGTGAGTTATTACTCGTGCTCTGATATTACTCAGTCATGACCGGAATCCGCCCCTATGGATTAAGGTCATAACCGGCCAGTAATAAAGAGATTACCTATGGCCTCAAACCTGATCAAACATATTTTCAGTAGAATAAAGGGCCAAAACGGAAGCAGACTTAAAAATTTTATCCAATGAGCTATGCTTACATGGTAAAGCAAAACACTTCGTTAACAATCCTTAATAACTCACACATGTAGACAGAAATAACATCTTATATGTCTAGGAACTTTCAAACATATAGTCAGCCAAACAAAAGCTTATGTACATGATGATCCACATGTTCACCGGGTAACAAAATAGTGAACAAAAGAACAAAAGAAAACAAGGTCTCATGCGTGAGACATTTGGGCGGACTCCACGACTTAACTTCCTCTTGTATCTTTCACTAAGGTTGGGTTTGGACATTACTTTGTTCAGTTACACACGTGAAAATGAGAGTGAGTGATAGCCTAGTGAATAAAATCAAAATAAAGGAGTTACATGAATGAAACTTGTAACAAACATATCAAAAGGCCATAAGCCCAATTATGTTTCCATCTAATACATCGAACGGCCTCGGGCCCAATTCGTTCGTGTCAAATGGCCTTCGGCTCAATCATTCATGTCAAACGGCCTTTGGCCCATCATTCATATCAAACGGCCTTTGGCCCAATCATAATATTCAAACGGCCTTTGGCCCAATCATTTATGTCAAACAGCCTTTGGCCATCATAATAATCAAATGGCCTTTGGCCTAATCATTTATGTCAAATGACCTTTGGCCCATCGTAATAATTAAATAGCCTTAGGCCCAATCCATTTCCATATTCGTATCCATGTGTGTCTCGTATGCAAAAGACTGTCATTGGGAATATTCATCCATAATTTAACATACAAATCCATAAGGCTCATACAAAAGTAACGTTTTTAAAATAACGTACTTCAACATATCTTTACTAAGATATTACTCATAGTGATCTGCCGGATGATTTGCCCTCGTGCTTGACCCTACACATTACATAACATATTGGGTCACAAACGATTCAATCTACTCTTAATCTATTTACTTCTCTTAGCCCTCTTCCTTATCCTTTTTGGTCATTTACAATGCTCAATGTATGCCTAAGAGTGCTTAGACATAAAAGAGAATGGAAAATAAATCACAAAACAACTCTTCAAAATTGCTGAAACAGGGCTCTCTGCTTAAACGCAGCTTTGGCCGCTCGAGCCGACCCCCAAAAGCACTGGTTGCCTCATTTTTGCGCTCGAGTATGACTTTGGATGCTCGAGCTGAGAGTCAAAACATATGACTGGGCGCTTGAGCGTAACTCCTCACACTTGAGTGGACATCAATGTCTACAAAACTTCTGGGGGCTAACATTTTACACTCGAGCGACGCATCCCCCACTCGAGTAGACTCGACGAATTCTGAAATTTCCAGCAAGCTGTTTCAGCTTCAAATTTGCATTCAAATTGATGTAACTTGCACGTTATGACCCATAATTCACTTGTACATCTTTTAACATGATACAAATACTAAATTTACAACATTATGAAGCTTAATTCTCATGAATCAATTACAAGCAAACTCAATTTATACCAAACTTATTTCCAATATATCAAATTCATGCAACCAAAACTCATACCTCTATGAATTGTTCTTGGATGTGGAATATAACTTCCATTCTCAACTTAAGTGATACAAAAGATGATCAAAGGCATGAATCTCAATTAAAATTCAACATGGATCATATGTTTCATGCTCAAATACAAAAATTCATAGCAATCTTTTACATGCATGCATGCTTATAATGACTTCAAATTCATCAAATTCAACTCAATTCATGTTCTTGATTACAATTTATTTTTTGGGTTCACATAATTACAACTCAAACTCATGACTTCATGTCTAATTACTCACCTAGAGGCTCAAATCTTCCAATTTCTAGCTTAGTCCTTGAGCCTACCTTCCAAATTCCCAAGCTTTTAGTTCAAAGCACCAATTTTGTGCTCCCTCTTTCTCTCTATAATCGGCTCACTCTCTCTCTCTCTCTCTAGAGTGAAATCTCAGCCAAGTTGGAAGAAAATGAGCTCAAGGAGTACACTGAAGTGTATATAGGCCTATTTACAGGCTTGCCTAATTAAACTTGATTAAGGCTAATTAATTGTGCCTAATTTAATCAGTTTAATCTAATTATTTTGATCCGAATCAATTTTCAATTAAATTTAACCGTAGACTCTAAAAATTACGCTAATCATAATGGCGTAGTCAATTCTGATTTCTATGGCCGATAAGGCCTTCAACTTTTAGTTTACAATAGTAAGTTGAACAGATCTTGCTACAGTGAACAGATATAAGGCCAAAACCACATATAATCATGCAATTAACACCCAAATTCAAATTAATCACATAATCACAACATAATCATGATTAATTAACTTAACACAAGACATGGTTATTACAATTTTCCCCCTTTTTAGGAAGTTTGGTCCTCCGAACTTATTTTACCTCCGTTCGGAAACAAGTGTGGGTAAGGTAGTCGCATCTTATCCTTTTTTTCCTTTGTAGCATCCCTCCCATAGTGTTCTTTCCACTCTACCTTCACCATTGGGATGAACTTATTTCTCAACTGTTTCACTTGTCGATCAATGATTCATTCTGGCCATTCTTCATGTTCCATATTTTCAACGAGAGCTATCCGGTGGTAATCAATCACATGAAACGGATCTCGAAGATAATCCCTCAACATTGATACATGAAACACATTATGCATTTGTTCGAATCCCGGTGGTAAAGCAATCCTATAAGCAACTTGACCAAGTTGTTCCAAAATTTGAAATGGCCCAATGTAACAGGGTGACAATTTACACTTCTTACCGAATCTTATCTGGCCTTTCATCGGAACCACCCGAATAAATACATGATCACTAACCTCGTACTCAAGAGGTCTTCTTCAAACATCAGCATAGTTCTTCTGTCGATTCTGTGCTGTCCTGAGCCTTTGTTGAATAATTTCGAACTTCTCATAAGTATCTTGCACAATTTCAGGCCCAAGTAAAGCCCTATCCCTGACCTCTGTCCAACAAATTGGTGACCTACACTTTCTATCGTACAAAACTTCGTATGGTGCCATACCGATACTGGAGTGGAAGCTGTTATTATATGCAAACTCTGCTAGTGGAAAATAATCCTCCGAACTCCCTTGAAAATCTAAAGCACACATTCTGAGCATGTCCTTCAAAGTTTGTATGGTCTGTTCTGATTGTCCGTCTGTTTGTGGATGAAATGCAATACTGAATATCAATTCTGTTCCCATAGCTCTTTGCAAACTTTTCCACAATCTAGATACACATTTTGGATCTCTATCCGAGACAATGGACACCGAAACCCCATGTAGACGAACAATCTCATCGACATATATAGTAGCCAGTCTATAAGCATCAAATATAGTTCTAACAGGCATAAAATGTGTAGATTTAGTCAGTTTATCAACTACAACCCAGATAGAATCCATACCTCAAGGAGTTCGAGGTAGACCAACAACGAAATCCACGGTCACATGTTCCCACTTCCATTCTGGAATAAGGAGAGGTTAACTTGCTAACATTGAAGGCACTGGGACACATACTTTACAATTTCTCTCTTCATTTTGGACCACCAATAGCTTTGCTTCAAGTCCTGATACATTTTGTTATTACCTGGATGCATAGCAAATATTGATTTGTGGGCTTCATCAAGAATTCTTTTCTTTAGTTCCAGAATGTTTAGGACACACATTCAGTTTTGAAATCTCAACACGTCATCATCGATGCTGAATTCTGATTTCGGATTTGCTTCAAACTCATCAATTATCTTTTTGAGGAACTCATCCTCTTCTTGTCTTTGCTTGGCTTCATTAATTATTGCTGGCTCAGCTGAAATGGCAGCCACCAATCCGGTTTGTTCATGTAGCACGACTTCAGTCTCAGTTTTCTCAAAGTCTAGCAAAATTTTCTTCTATTCATTGAGTAAGCAAGCTAAATTCCCCGTTGATTTCCTGCTCAAGGCATCAGCAACTGTATTAGTTTTCCCGGGGTGATACTGGATCTGAAGATCATAATCTTTTATCAATTCAAGCCATTTTCTCTGTCGCATATTTAACTCTTTCTGCGTAAAGAAGTATTTTAAGCTTTTGTGATCCATGTAGACTGCACATTTCGCCCCATATAAGTAATGCCACCAAATTTTTAGAGCAAACACAACTGCGGCCAATTCCAAGTCATGTGTCGGGTAGTTCTTCTCATGGGGTCTCAATTGTCGGGAGGCATAAGCAATTACCCGTCCATCTAGCATTAACACACAACCCAGACCCTTATAAGACGTATCACTGAAAATCACAAAGTTTGCCGTACCTATGGGCAATGTCAAAACTAGAGCAATGGTTAGTCTCATCTTCAACTCTTGAAAAGCACTCTCTCTCTATCAGTCCACTCAAATGATTGTCCTTTGCGTGTGAGTTGAATAAGTGGTACAGCTACTTTTGAAAAATCCTTCACAAATCTTCTGTAGTACCCAACTAAGCCCATGAAACTGCGGACCTCTGTTACATTCGTTGGAGTGGGCCAATTCATAATTGCCTCTATCTTTTATGGGTCTACTGAAATCCCCTCCTTGTTGATAACATGCCCTAGGAAAATAACTTCATCCAACCAAAATTCACATTTCTTTAGTTTGACAAATAATTTCTTTTCTTTAAGTGTTTGCAAGACAGTTCTCAAGTGGTGTTCATGTTCAAGTCTATTCTTTGCATATATCAAGATATCATTAATAAAAACCACAACAAAATTATCAAGATAAGTCTTAAAAATCCGATTCATTAGGTCCATAAATGTTGCAGGGGCAATAGTCACTCCAAACGGCATAACAAGGAATTCATAATGACCATACCTCGTTCTGAATGCAGTTTTCTCAACATCTTCTGCCTTTACCTTCAACTGGTGGGACCCGGATCGCAAATCAATTTTGGAAAACACTTGTGATCCCCATAACTGGTCAAACAAGTCATCAATATGAGGTAAAGGATATTTATTCTTTATTGTCACCTTGTTTAGTTCACGGTAGTCAATGCATAGGTGTAAGGTTCCCTCTTTCTTTTTCATAAATAATACCGGTGCACCCCACAGCGAAGTACTTAGTCGAATAAATCCTTTGTCAAGTAGGTCTTGCAACTGTTCCTTCAATTATTTCATTTCAGCAGTAGTCATTCTGTAAGGGGTTTTTTGAATAGGCTAAGTGCCTGGCACAATATCAATAATAAACTCTATCTCCCTGTCAACCAATTCTCGTGGCAATTCATCTGAGAACATTTTTGGAAATTCTCTAACAACAGGAATACTGTTCAATTCAACATTCATAGATTGTTCAGATAATACACAACACATATAGCCCTGGCACCCTTTTCTAATCAATTTACATGCTTTCATTGCAGATATCAAATAAGGTGGAGGCACTACCCCGTTACCTACAAATATAATTTCTTCCTGCCCCGGTGGTTTAAATACAACCCGTTTCATTACACAATCAATGGTGGCATAGTATTTAGATAACCAGTCCATATCCAGAATTACATTGAAATGTCTAAAGTCCAAGGGTAATAAATCTACATACAAGGTAGCATTCCTAATACGCATATCACAAAATCGACATACAGATGTACACAACACAAATTCCCCAGATGGAGGAGATACACATAACAAATATGGCAATGATTCTAAAGGTCTACTCAATCTAGATGCAAATGCGTAAGTTACGAAAAGAGTGTGTTGATCCGGAGTCAATTAATACAAAAGCATCGTGGTTGCATATAGAGATAGTACCTAAGACAACGGCTTCTGTGTTCCGTGTATCACCCAGAACAAGCGCAAAAACTCTCCCTTGCCTCATAGAATCTCCGGTAATAGTAGGCCTTGTAGTATTTTCCGGTTTTGGAATTAATGCAGTTGAGCTAGTTGCTTTGATTACGATCTCTGGCCATGTGTCCTGTCTTTCCACACTTACAATAGGCCCCTGATATACGGTAACAAACCCGACGATGCCTTTTACCACACTGGTTGCACATTAGGGATGTGTCTCGGGAAGAATTTGAGGTACTTGAGGAACCTGTATTTTGCTTCTTTGAAAACTTCTTCTTTGAAAAGAAGCCTTGCCTTTTATTACTTTTCCAGTTAATTGATGATTTGGTTTGTCTGGCTATATTAGCTTCTGATATTATGGCGCGGTCTAACACTTCGATATAGGTTTCCAGCTTGAGTACATTCACTTTCTCTAAGATATCATCCCAAAGTCCTCCTTCAAAATGCCTCACTTTCTTGTAGTCAGTATCGACCATATGTGGTGCGAATCTAGCCAATTCAATAAACTTGGCCTCATACTCAGCCATGGTCCTGCTATCTTGCTTAAGTCCCATGAATTTTGACACTTTTCGGTCATGAACGCATTGTGGAAAGTATTTGTCGCAGAAAATTTTCAAAAATCATGCCTAACTAATATCCTTATTGTTATCACGCATTAACATCCACCATCTTCTTGCCTCATCTTCGAGACTAAAAGTGGCTAGCAATACTTTTTGTGTCTCCAGACAAGGAAGTATTTCAAATAACTTTTCTATTCTAATGACCCATGCTTCTGCCTTCAAGGGATCCAATCCCTCATGAAACTGTGGTTGTTTCATTTTCTTAAACTCTTTGGTGAGAGCTATTGTCCGGTCATCATTCTGTAGATCTGGTATAGGCGGTGCCGGAGGTGGAGGTGGAGGTAGAGGGTGTGGTTGTTGCCATTGTTGTTGCCACAGTTGTGGTTGCCTCAATGTTTCTGCCATATCCTCCATTAATCTTTCCATCCTATCCATTCTGGCAATAAAGGACTCCTCTATTTCATCACCTCTTGTTCTCACCATTATCTGATTAGACTTACATTATTCTTTATACAAAAATGTTCACAAGTATGCATATCTAAAAGAGCATATGTATTCAAATAATTCACAATGCAAGTAATTCACAAAACATATAGCACATAGTCACTTATTTCAAAACATTTAAGCATATTTTCGGTGTCTTTAAGTTCATACCTATCACATGAATGCATCCTAGTTCTTTCTTAATTGCTTACTGCTCATTTGGACAAGTGTGTGAGTTATTACTCGTGCTTTGATACCACTCTGTCATGACCCGAACCCGCCCCTATAGATTAAGGTCATAATCAGCCAATAATCAAGAGATTACCTACGACCTCAAACTTGATCAAACATATTTTCAGTAGAATAAGAGGCCAAAATGGAAGCAGACTTAAAAATTTTGTCCAATGAGCTATGCTTACATGGTAAAGCAAAACACTTCGTTAACAATCCATAATAACTCACACATGTAGACAGAAATAACAACTTATATGTCCAGGAACTTTCAAACATGCAGTCAGCCAAACAAAAGCTTATGTACATGATGATCCACATGTTCACCAGGGTAACAAAATAGTGAACAAAAGAACAAAAGAAAACAAGGTCTCATATGTGAGACGTTCGGGCGGACTCCACGACTTAACTTCCTCTCGCATCTTTCACTGAGGTTGGGTTTGGACATTACTTTGCTCACCTACAAACATGAAAATGAGAGTGAGCGATAGCCCAACGAATAAAATCAAAATGAAGGAGTTACATGAATGAAACTTGTAACAAACATATCAAACGGCCATAAGCCCAATTATGTTTCCATCTAATACATTGAATGGCCTCAGGCCCAAACATATCAAACGGCCTTGGGCCCAATTCGTTCGTGTGAAACGACCTTTGGCTTAATTTGTTAATTAAATAAAAGATATGTAATACTTAATTAGTTAGAAGAGTTAATTATCTATTTGTTTTGTAATATTTATTCGGACCCTCCAAGCGAGGGCAATTATGTAATAAGTGTGTGTGAGTGTGTGTATGTCTTCCAACCCCCACTTCTTTCTCCCTTTTACTTACCTGCTTTCAATAGTTAGTATTAGGGCATATTTAAATTAGCATACCTTATGCTATGCACGCGTGCATCCATACATTTGTCTTGCATACACCGGGCTCGGCGCATCATACTAACTGCATTGTATTTCAATTCCAAGTTGAATATGTGTTAGTTGTAGCATCATCATATGCCATCTTAGAATAGCCGGGCCTATTGTAGTTGCATCTTGCATGTGTTGCATTAGCCATCTTAACATGAACTAGGATCATGCATATAATTATTAACTAGTTTCTGTTTTGGGTTGGAGTACTCGGTAAGCATTTATGTTTTAGCATCCTTACATGAGTGTAAGTGTTGCCATGATAGCATACTTGCCATGAGGCTGTGTGCTTATGGGTTATAACTGCCTGAATGCCTATGGGTGAAGGCTGGGTTGCTTGAGTTGGAATAATTCGTCGAAACCCGTGTTTTAGCCTACTTGCGATTAGCAAATTTCAATCCATTTTCAAAACAAACGGATATGCGATGTTTTGTTCCAATTCAGGGAATTCAGTCTATACTTGTATGTTGTGCGCATCATGTAGTAAATCTAGGCTAATAACTGGTTTAAGAACGCATAAGGTTTTCAAAATAAGATATCATGGTTAGTAGAGGCCGATCTTCTGATCGGGCGAGCAGGGGTGCTCATAGCTGACCTTCCCCAATCGTACCCAAGTTCCCGAGCCGAAACAACTTTGATGATGACGGACACGTGGCCTTAGGCAAACGAGTTAGGGTTTCCTAAATTCTCCCATAAAAAATATTTAGGTGGCGACTCTGTATCTGGCAAAGCCGTCCATGTTTGGCACTTCTTTACAAAAAAATCTGTTTTCAAAAACGATTTGTCGGATTTAGACTCTTTGGTTTAGATTTAGAACCGTGACAATTTGAGTGCTGAACTGTAGTGAGCCCAAAATGAACGGAACGGGGATTCCCTCCCGGGGCATTCGAGGGACGTCTGCACATAGGCTCTACAAATTACGCTAATCACAATAGTGTAGTCAATTTCGATTTCTGTGGTCGATAAGGCCTTCAATTTTTAGTTTACAACAATAAGTTGAACAGATATATGACCAAAGCCACATATAATCATGCAATTAACACCCAAATTCAAATTAATCACATAATCACAACATAATCATGATTAATTAACTTAACACAAGACAAGGATATCACACTCTAGGTACATATTGTGTATGTATTGCATTAGTTGATTGCATATATGATCATGCATATATTAAACTATTTCTTTGGCCCACTCCAGCGAGTGCTAAGTGAGCGATTCTTTGCTTTAGCATATTGCATGTGCATGTTATCTACCGTATGCATTGCTATACCATGAGGCTGGATGCTTAATTGAATTATTTGTATGAATGCCAGTAGATGGAGGTTGTGTTACTTGTATTAGAATTTAATTGATTTTTATACTTCTGAGTTTGTACAAAAAGGCTTTTCAAAAATACATGAAATCAAAACATAGTCAAAATCAGTGACAATCTATACTTGATTGCCTTAGATAGTAATGTTAACATTAATAATAACTAGAATATGAATATATATTGATTATAAAAACAACATCATAACTTAGTAAATGCCAATTTTTTGATCAGGTGAGTGGGGGTGCTCAATTAATGACCTTTCCCCCCACATACCTAAGTTCCTGAGCCAAGACACTTTGGTTATGACGGATAGTGGCCTTTGGCACAAGTCACAGGTTTCTTAATTTTCTCAAAAGATTAGGTGGTGCCTCTGAGATCTGGTGATGTAGTCCATTTGTAGCAAAATATTCGTAATAAAATTGTTTTTTACCAAAAAATTGTTTGATTTGGACTCTCATCTTTTGTTTCACGTTGTACTAGTGAGACTACATCAGGAGATTAGGAGTCTGAGCTGTTGAGCACGCTTGGTAACCTCCAAAGGCATCCCATAACCCCTCTTTTGCCCAATCCGAAGATTAAGCTCTACTAATATTCTACTTTATGATTTTAATGACTAAGTATTTCATATAAAATTCATTATTAACCTTAAAACCTTTATTAATACTAAAACTAGGTGATTTGAATAAAATAAATACCATTTTATTTTCTATTCAAATTATAAAGTCATATTTTTCAAAAATAATGATTTTTCAACAACAACAACAACAACAACAAAAAGAAAGAAAGAAAAGAAAAGAAAAGAAAAGAAAAGGAGATATTTGACATAGTATGGCTATGAACTTGAACTAAAATAAACAATATTAAGAAAAGCATCCAAAACCTCCAATTTTGCACAAAAAGGCATATAGACTTAATTTATTGAAAACAATGCAACCAAGAACATGTATATACTATAAAGAACAAAGAAACTTACCCTGATTCCCTTGCTAGCATCTTACATGTATTTTTATAAAATAAATATGATCCTAAATATACAACTAATCATACAAATATAAACCTAAGGCCGATTTGAGGGTACTGATTATGATTTCATGCAAATGCAACACTCAACAAATAAAAAGAGAAAAATATGCTAAATTAGATGATGATCAAATTAGTCTATATGCATGAACATTACATGAAATTAACTAAAACATGTTGTTTAAATAAAATAAACAAGACATGCGAATGCAAGGCAAAAGTTAAACAAAACTAACACCCTACACAATGACCATGTTATGCTAAAAACCCACCATGATTGCGTAGTGAAAATAAACTAGAAAAAGGTACTGAAATAAATAAAAGAAAGAGGTTTACTTGCTGGTTTACCTGAACATAATTTTGATAATAAATTATATATTTTAAGGCTTTGATCATTTAGTTACGAATGTTAGATTAACTTGGTTTTTGTCATGGACATTCTACTTGATGAACCTTAAAATATAATGGTTCGAATCATCAAAATAATCTCAATATTGATTCCAGAAGAGGAGCACAACAGGCTACCATGCCTTCAAGGCACAACAGTAACCCATTCTCCATATGTTAAAGCTTTTGTTCTAATGCATAAGGAAACTTGTCCTTGTATAAAATCTATGATGTGCAAAAGTCTCTTATGGTAAGACTCTATATAATGATGCTTTGTATCTTTATATTTATCAATTCTTCTAGTTCTACCGAGATTTTGCCCACCTGAATCGTCCGTATGAGCTAGATGGGTTTGGGGGATTGTTTATCCCAGTTGCTCTAAACATACAGGCTGTGTTTGATTTGATTTTGAGAGATAAATTTTTTTAAAAAAATCTTAGGAAAAGAGTTAAAAAATTTTTTTGATTTGTTTGGTTGTATATTTTGAAAATAGTTTTAGAGTGTGGGTGTTTGGGATGATTTGATATTTTGTTATAGTTGAGTAGATGTGTGTAAAAGAAAACGTAATTGAGAATGAGATACAGAAAAAGTGATTGATTGATGTATAGGAGATAGAAAGTGATTTAGGAAATTTTTTTTTTCTAAAATCACTAAACAAAAAAAAATTTAAAAATTTTCTCCAAAATTTATTTCTCAAAAACAAACCAAACAAGGCCCCAATGTGTTTCACGTGCCCAAGCTTTACTCTCTCTCTCTCTCTCTCTCTCTCTTTCTCAACGGAAAAAGATGAGATTGATGAATCTGGTAGATTCATGAGTCTAAACCTGTTCAATGTTTAATCAACCAAGCCGATACAGATCTCTGATCAGATTAATCTAAAATCTTTATGAATCTGGTAGATTCATGAGTCTAAACCTGTTCAATGTTTAATCAACCAAGCCGATACAGATCTCTAATCAGATTCATCTAAAATCCAATCAAGAACACACCCAATTTCAAAACTATTTTTTGCTCTCAGACAAACCCAACGACTCATCTCATCCTCCACCGTTTCTGCTATTCTCATTAAAGAAGAAACTGAGAGTTCGAATCAACAAATCATCCGACTCGATTTCAATGGATACATGGTTCTCAAAGCTAATTCCATCAACAAAGCCCTCGCCGAGGCTGTTGAATGTCCTCACCGGTGATTCTCTCATTGCTTTTGCCATCGAATTCATTGCCATATCGACGATCGAATTCATACATATACACTAGACTGCTGCATTGCTCATGGCTTTAGTTGTTCTGGGTATGAGAGGAGAGAGAAGAGGAGAGCGAGAGGGATTGGTGGTCAAATCTCATCATCGGTGGTCATGCGAGGAGAGAGGAAGGTGAGAGAAGAGAAGAGATGGTCAGATCTCATTGTCATTAGTGGTGTGGTGATCGGTTCTCATGTCGTCGATGGTGTCATTGTCGTCAAAGCGAAGACCAAAGAGAGAGAGCACTATTAGGAAAAAAAGAGAAAGAGAGGGGGTTTGTTTTGGGCAGAGAGAAGAGAGAGAGAAAAGAGTGTGAGTCTGAGGAAAGAGAGAAGAGCGTGGATCTTTTTTTGGTTTGAAGGGTGCCACGTAATTCGGGCATACTTAGGCTAAGGATTTTGTGTACTCCAAACATTATTATATATTTATATCGGTTCTGCTATGTAGCTCGAAAGACGATGGCTCGAGTGGCTTAAATTTATGTTTGTATTGAACTTGTTACTTCTGTATACGCATGATACACCCATAATTCATTTCATTTTAAAAAAAAAAGAAAAAGAAAAGAGAACAGAACAGAGAGTAGAGAGAGAGAAAGAGAGAGAAGCACCGTCTCATCGTAACCTAGTGGAGGAGTCTGGTCGCTGCTGCTGTTGTTTGATCGGAGTAGGAGAGGAGGAAGTTTATGTGTCGCAGAGTAATCGGAGTCTTCACTGACTTGGAACCGGTCTATTCGTAAACTAGTGGAACCGTCTCTTTGTGCCGCCACTACTGTTGTTTGATCGGGGTAGGAGAGGAGGAAGTTTGTGTGTCGCAGAGCAATCAAAGTCTTCACTGAGTTGTGGATAAGGTATTTCCCTTTGACGTTTTATTTCCCCTTGTGTCCTCTTCCATTGCCTTGTCATTGTGGCTGCCATGGCTGGTAGCTAAATTTCAATGTGGCTACCATGACTGCTCTTCTATTGCTCTATTAGAAGATTATTCTTAAGATAATTGTGAAAATAAATTATTTTACTGTCCATTAAGTGATCCACAGAGAGAGAGAGAAGCACCGTCTCATCGTAACCTAGTGGAGGAGTCTGGTCGCTGCTGCTGCTGTTTGATCGGAGTAGGAGAGGAGGAAGTTTGTGTGCCGCAGAGTAATCGGAGTCTTCACTGACTTGGAACCGGTCTGTTCGTAACCTAGTGGAACCGTCTCTTTGTGCCGCCACTACTGTTGTTTGATCAGGGTAGGAGAGGAGGAAGTTTGTGTGTCGCAGAGCAATCAGAGTCTTCACTGAGTTGTGGATAAGGTATTTCCCTTTGACGTTTTATTTCCCCTTGTGTCCTCTTCCATTGCCTTGTCATTGTGGCTGCCATGGCTGGTAGCTAAATTTCAATGTGGCTACCATGACTGCTCTTCTATTGCTCTATTAGAAGATTATTCTTAAGATAATTGTGAAAATAAATTATTTTACTGTCCATTAAGTGATCCACTCGTCCCCATTTCAGCCAGCAAGAATGTCGTAACATGCTCTGGTTGCCTATGCATACTGGTTAGACAAAAGTTAAAAAGGACTTATAATAGAATATTTATAATAATAATACAACAGTAATAATTTAACAGAAAAAGAACAGAAAACGAAGAAATATGCTTTTCTAGCTAGAATTGTATCTCATTTTTTGTTGAGTAGACCCAAATTAAATTGTACCTCATTTTTGCCAATTAAGTAAACTATTAGCTTGATCAAACTAATTAAGTAAACTGCCATGGCTGCTAGCTAAGTTTCAATGTGGCTAGTTAGAATTGTATCTCATTTTTGGTTGAGTAGACCCAAATTGAACTATACCCCAATTAAGTAAACTATTAGCTTGATCAAACTAAGTAAGTAAACTGTCGTGGCTACTAGCTAAGTTTCAATGTGCCTACCATGGCTGCTCTTCGATTGGTCTATAAGATTATTCTTAAGATGATTGTGAAAATAAGATTATTGTTAAGATGAATGTGAAAAATTAGCAGATTGAGATGTGGCTGCTCATCCATGGCATGGCTGCCCTTACTAGAGCCTTTGTTTCAAAGTCATTCTCTACTATTATTTTAAAAAAAAAATGGATTTATTTATTTATTCACATGCATAATATCATTTTTGTCTCAGCAAAATTTGGTAGAAAATCATCCACAAATACCAATTATAACAGTATAATAGCAATTTTAATGATTTTAACATCTTAACATTTTAATCATTTTAACAGTAGTTTAATCATTTCTTCTATCTTGTTTTGTAGCTCACTAGCTTAACATCATTGTTCTGATTCATCTTTGAAGAATGTAATTTGTTCATTACGCAAATCCTTCACAATTTAGATTTATGAATGTGGTTAGTAGCTATTACCCCAGACAGTTTCTACTTACTTTGAAATTGCAGCTAACAATGTCTATTCTATTTGACTTTGAAGCTACAATGGATATTGATTCAAACAATAATTCATTGAATAGGAGTGAGGAAGTTGAAGAACAGGATAACAATCTTTCATTTAACAAAATGGTGAAGTTAAAGAACCTAAGAAGGGGATGTATTTTACCTCAAAACAAGAAGTGTACGCATTTTATGTAAAATATGTGAAACACTATGGATTTGCTATAGCTTTTAGATCACAAAATCTAACAAGTGATGGGGACGTGAAGTACTTTGGAATTGAATGTACTCGGACGCGGATCATAACAAAAAGATTAAAAGTAAATCCCTTAGAACCGTCTTTGTCATCAAAAATTGATTGTAAAGCAAGGATAAGAGCCAGTCTACAAAACAATAGAAGATATAAGTTAACCACAGTTGTGCTTGAGCACACTCGTGATTTGATTCCTACTGACTCACGACATTTTGCAATGAATAAGAGGATTCTTACTTCGGTGAAGAGGAGACTAGAAGTGAACGATGCAGCAGGGATTGGGGTGGTGAGGAATTTTCATTCCATAGTCGTTGAAGCAGGGGGATATAAGGCATTAACGTTTGATGAACAAGATGCAAGGAATTATATTGAGAATGCTAGAAGATTGAGATTTGGGCTAGGAGACTCCAAATCAGTTACACTTTATTTCCATAAAATGCAACAACAAAATTCAAACTTCTATTCGGCAATTGACCTTGATGAAGATAGTCGCATGCGAAACTTGTTTTGGACAAATGCAAGTAGTAGCGCGGCTTATAAAGCATTTGGGGATGTTGTCTTATTTGCCACAACCTATTTGACAAACAAACATGATATGCCATTTGCTCTGTTTGTAGGAGTTAATCGCCATGGACAGTCAATTTTGTTTGGTTGTGGGTTGTTATCTAATGAGAGCATTGAGACATTTGTTTGGCTATTTAAAGAATGGTTAAGTTGCATGTTAGATGCTCCTCCAAAAGCTATAATAACCGACTAGTGTAAAGCTATGCAAAATGCCATAGAAATTGTCTTCCCACAGGCTCGACATTGTTGTTGCTTATGGCATGTAATGAAGAAAATTCCGGAGAAACTAAGAGGATATTCACAATATGAAGGCATAAAGGTTTCTTTGCAAAATGCAGTTTATGATTCATTTACAAAAGATGAATTTGAGGAAAATTTGCTTGCAATGGTTGCAAAATCTGAATGATAATGAGTGGTTGGTGGTATTGTACCATGAGCGACATAAGTGAATTTCTATCTATGTTAAAGACATATTTTGGGCTAACATATCAACTACCGGTAGAAGTGAGAGCATGAATACATTTTTTGATGGATATATGAACTCGAAGACTACCTTAAAGCAATTTGTTGAGTAATATGGCAATGCCTTGAGAAGTAAGGTGGAAAAGGAGACAAAAGCAGATTTCAAATCTCGTAACCAAGTGGATGATTGCTTAACGGTGCATCATTTTGAGAAGCAATTTCGTGCAAAGTACACAAATGCAAAATTTAATAAAGTTCAAGAAGAAATGAAGTGTCTAGTGTACTATCGTCCAAATCTTGCAAAAGAGGAGGGATCAATTTGTACCTATCATGTGAGGGAGGCTATTCTTCTAGGTGAGGGTATGAAGAAAGTAGAATTTATTGTGTACTGTAATTCAACTGAATGTGAGCTCCAATGTATGTGTCGGTTGTTTGAGTTTAGAGGTATTATGTGCGCCCATTTACTTAGTGTACTCATTGAGAGGTCCATCTATGAGGTGCCAAATAAATATATTGTTTCGAGATGGAGAAAAGATTTGGAAAGAGGGTATACATGCATTCCAACCACATATACAAAATTTGGGGCTACTATAAATCCAAAGTTGCATGATTCCTATCACAAGACGTTGGATGAGATCCTAGAACGTGCCACCAATGATGATGGTAAACACAAAGTGATTCAACTTGGGTTGAGGGAGATCAAGGATCAAGTGAGAACAACTGAATCAGGTACTGCGAGTAATGTGCCATGTACTAGTAATGTACCACCTTTTACTAGTATTGTACCACATTCCCATACTTCACCGAAAAGTCCGCCTGGTCTCAATACTACAAAAGCAAGCAACACTCACAAGGTACTCAGTCCTTTGGTTGCTCGCTGAAGAGGCTGATAAAATAGTGAATCGGTTGAAGGGAAAGAATAAGAAGACTACTTCCGCACAGGTAAATGCTTGGCGTAGGTTGTTTCATAAGGTTTTTGTGGATTTATAGTTTAATGCTTGAAATTAGTAATGAAATTTTGTTACTATTTGATGATAGGTGCCGCAAGATTAACCTTACTATTTTCCTTCTGTCGTTGGCACACAAGACAATATGTATGTACCGGTATGTGTTGAATGGACTTAATATATTGCACTTTGTTTGTTGTTGGGTTTTATTAGAAGGCTTCAAATTATTAATAACATTGTCTTACTATATATAATGATAAGGTGCCGCTGTAGCACCCGACTTTCTTTGTGCACCCCCTTTCGGAGAATGCGCGAATTCGTCTTACTACAGTTCGGACTCCTGTCACAGTTCTGAATCTGATCTCACAAAGTGCAACGTGAGACTGATAAACACCAAAGAGTCCAAATTTGGCAATTGGTTTTGAAAAATCGATTTTGAATCAAAAAGCACTAAACATGGACTGCTTTGTTAGATTACAGAGTTGCCACCTAAATGTTTTATTTTTGAGAAATTTAGGAAACCATGACTTGTGCCAAAGGCCACGTGTCCGTCATCACCAAAGTTGCCTCGGCTCGGGAACTTGGGTACGAGAGGGGAAGGTCCTGAAATGAGCACCCCTCCACACCCAATCAAAGATCGGCCTCTACTAAAGATGATATGTTGTTTTATAAACCCATGTGTTCTTATTCCGGTTATTAATCTAACTTACTATGTGATGCGCACAACATACAAGTATAGACTCGATCATGAGAATTTGAACAAAACAACTCATGTTTGTTTTTGAAAATGGTTTGAAAGTGCTACTCGCAAGTAGGCTAAAGCACAGATTTGCCACCCTCAAGTGGGCTTAAAACATGATGATTTTGCCACTTCACAAAGTGGGCTTAAAACATACATTTGATGAATTGTTCCAATTCATGCAATCAAGCCTTCATCCACAGGCATTCATGCAGTTTATCAGTTAAGCAAATAGCCTCATGGTAAGCATGCTAACATGGCAGCACTCACACTCATGCAAGGATGCTAAAGCGTAAACACTTACAGTGTACTCCGAGCCAAAACGGAAAACTACTTAGAAATCATGCATGATCCTAGTTTATGTTAAGATGCCTAATGCAACACATGCAATATGCAACTAAATAGGCTCGGCTATCTAAATGGCATACGAATGCAACACTTGATAACATGCTTCGAAACACGTATTCAAGTAGGTATTGAAATACAATGCAGTTTGAATGATGTGTCGACCCGGTGCATGCAAGAGAAATGAATGATGCATGCATGCAAGCATAAGATATGCTAATCAAAATATGCCCTAAACTAACCATCGAAAGTGGTTAAATAAAAGGGAGAAAGACGTGGGGTTGGAAGACATGCACACACACACACACACACGCAACCTTATTACAACATTGCGCCCTCTCGAAGGAGGGTCCGAATAAATAAGCTAAACTACTTATTACAAATCAATTAATTAACTAATTCTAGCTAATTAATTACAACAAACCAAATAAAGTAACTAATTACACAAATTAGCTAAAATATTACAACACTCGAATAATTAGCTACGCTAACTAATTAAAGCGATAAAATGGCCTCGCAGGCGAGAGAGACATGCAAGCTCGGTTGGCGTCGTCCCGGAAATCTATTGCTTTGTCGTCAATTGCCTCTGTTTTCACTCGCCTTGGTTACTGAATATCGAACCAACCTTCTTACTGCTTCTGCTCCAAAGTAGAACATTTTCTACACAAAATTGGACTGGTGGCCGGTCGGCCACAAAAAGTGGCTGTGGGCCACCTTAACTGGCCGGTCGGCTAGTGAAAGTGGCCGGTTGGCTACTTGAACTGGCCGGTCGGCCACCTGCTTTTCCAGGCTCCTGGTTTTGTTGCAACAGAGAACAACAGAGGCACTGCAATGTATTTTACAGGTAATGTGTGTAGCTTCACTCTCCTTATCATGTCTCAAGCTCAAAAGAGGGTGGCACTCGGCTTTCAAGCCACCAACCAAGCATCTCAATGCATGATGGCCCAAAAACCAAGCTTGTACAAGCTTTATGAATGCACACACAAGACTCAAGAGGCCTCCACCTTATCATGCACAATCAAGGGGGACGACGACCAAGAAATGTGACACGTTTAATCACTTTCAATATGAAACGTCTCACATTTCTTGTGTTTAGATTAACGTCTGATCCAAACACAATGAAATGCAAACAACATGCTTATCTTTCACATGTTTTACTTGTATTCTTGTTTACTCATTTTAGCTTACCAATTAGTCCATTAATCGATTAAGTTCAATGTGCAAAGTCCTCTAGTTTGAAAGACGACCTAAGCTTCGAGTACCTTGAGCATGAAGAAAGTATCACGCTGTTGGTTAGTAGAAATCCTCAAGGGAGGATTAAAACCAGTAGACATGAATGCCTCAAGTTCATGCTCAAGCCAACAAGGGGCTTAAGGCCACTTTCAAGGTCAATGAAAGTTTAAAACAATGGAGTGCAATGACACATATTTCAGCACTGAGATACCATACTAAGTGACTAAAAAAACAATGCGAACAACTTATGTAATGCATGCTCAAGAAGCCAAATACATTAAGCTAGTAATGAGCATCACTCTAGAAGCATGCAATATCAAACTCAAAGGACCAAACCAACTCTGGACAAACCTCGAATATGTCAAAACAGAGGCCAAAACATGCTGAAATGGAAGTCCATGAGGCAATAAAATCATGCTTAAGTATTGGCTCGCAAACAAGGCATAAGGCACAACTCACAAAAGCTATGAACGAGTAGAATATGTGAGAACGTGACTATGCTATATGTGCTGAAATCATGTGAGAAATGAGGCTAAGGCATGCAAACAACTCAAGCAAAGCATGCTAGGAACATTGAAACTCAAAGCTAGTCAAGGGCCTTTACACTACAACCATGCACAACAAGTCTCACATGGCCAAGACCACTCAAAATGGAGCTAAAGCATGGTGAAATATGAACAAAAACATGCTGAGAAGGAGCTAACACTAGCTAAAATGATAGGCTCAAGCATGAAGCATGTTAGGCCAACAAACATGATTGCACTACAAGTACCAAAAACAAGCAAGAGGTGACCGAAACACCAAAAAATAGAGTTAAAGCATGACAAAACAAAGCCAAAAACATGCTTGAGCTAAGTCACCAAAGAGTAGAAAAGCATGCTCAAGTATGAGGCCATCAATACAAGCAAACAAGATACAAGGAGAGGGGATGACCCCCTCCTCTTTTAAGCCTCAAAACCAACTTTCTACCAATAAAATTCCTCTGAGTTTCAGTGGTAGAAAGGCCAAACAAGGGTCATTACAAAGGCTAAAAAAGATGGCTTAAGAGGCTTTACAAGCCAAAGAGCAAAAGAGGGAAAACATCCCCTAACCAAGCAAGACTTAAACCCACATTTTAAAGCCTTAAAATCAGAGTTTTTAAGAGGTTAAAAGCAGCCTTGAAATAGCATGCAAAGGTGGTCAAGCACTTAAACAAAACAAAGCTTAAAAAGGGAATATGCTCACCCTTGAAGGACTGTAGCAAGACAGCAGCTTTTCTGAGCCAAGACCAGCTTTAGGAACTCCAAACAAGCCTTAAGAAATCTCAGCTCCAAGGTCAAGATGTTTGGCTAAGGGGTTGTAGGCAAAATATGTGAAGAACACTCACTTTCCAGCACAATATAGAGAGAAAGGGAGAGAATTCTAAAGAGTGAGTGCAATTTAGACTTTAAATTTTCTGAACCCCAAACAAGGGGGAGGGACCCCTCCTTATATAGAACAAGCAAGCCAAAGCTTTCTTGACAAGCTAGAAGCTTGTTTGAATCCATCCATACATGTGTATGGACGAAACACTCAGTGTGCAACAGCTGGCTCAAAAGATCTGAAAATATCTGAAAAAAGAGAGAATTGGCCGTCGGCCACTTCAAATGGTCGGTAGGTCATTTCAACTAGCCGACCGGACACTTCAAATGGCTGGCAAGGAGAAAAAGTGGCTGACAAATGCCAAAAGTGGCCGGCATGGCCCTTCTCCCCTCCAAGCAAGAGGCACCAAGGTCTGCCCAAAAACAAGGCCAAAACACAGAGGGTTTAGAGGCTCAAAGACACGGTACCCAGCCGAGAACCTCGGGCACTCAAAACGAACACAAACAAGCACAATCATCGCGCACACAAACGATGACGTCTGAGTCTTAAGGTCGGTCAAAACTGGGGTGTCTACAGTTGCCCCTCTTTGATAAAACTCGGAAGTCATAAAATGACGGGAGTGAATGTCAAAGCCCAGATACGACCCATTTTTGGCAAGGCCGAAGACTTAGACAAACAAGCAAGATAACAAAAAAAGATGCGCCCGCAGGCAGGGACGAAATGCAAAAGGCATGCACAATGCAGAACATAACTTATGATCATGCAAAAAGGGCTGTAACGAAGCATTTGAATGCAAGAGTTATGCAAAGAAAACAAGACATTTTAAGCGAACCAACAAGTACAACCATCTCACTCACGAGAAGAAGTAAGTAAATAAACACGGCACAAGCGAGAATCACAAGTCGAATCACATTTCACACAGAAAGGATGTAAGAAAATTATGCAAACTTAACTGCGCCTCACGCAGGAAAGGCAAAAAGCAACAACTGTCGAGTGCACCCCAGACGGTGAACAAGATCCCAACGCGTGGCGCACATGGGGAATGAAGCAATGATAACACGTGAAACACATTCAAATATTATGCGATCAAAGTAAAGAGCGGTATAAGCATCTGAGTTAGTCCGGATGCATTTAACCAAAGCATCCTAATGCACCACACGCGAGAGGGAAAGGGGGGGCGGTGCAAGCACAGGAGGGTGGTATAAACATTGGAGCACATCCTAATGTTTCTTAACCATCAAGGTGGTATAAGCGTCGGGCACACAGTCCAACCGCTTCCAACCGAAACAAGGTATAAGCGTCGAACACACGTCCCAAACGCTTTCAACCAAAGCAAGATATAAGCGTCGGGCACACGCCCCAAACGCTTCCAACCAAAGTGGTGATACAAGCACCAGGACACAACCCAAATGCTTCTAACCAAATGGGGCAAGGTGGTATAGACATCGGGCACACGACCTAATGTCTCTAACCTGCAAGGCGGCATAAGCGTCGGGCACACGGTCCAAACACTTCTAATCGAAAGGGCGGTATAAACATCGGGTCCGCAACCCAATGCTTCTAACCAAAGGGGTGGTATAAACACCGGACGTACCCAAGTGTTTCTAACCAAGGGAGTATAAACATCGAGCGCACGACCCAATGTCTCTAACCGACAAGGTGGTATAAGTGTCGGACACACGGTTCAAACGCTTCTAACCAAAACAAGGAGGTATAAGCGTCGGGCACACGCCCCAAATGCTTCTAACCAAAGCAGAGAGGTATAAGCGTCGGGCATACGCCCCAAAGCTTCTAACCAAAGCAGAGAGGTATAAGCGTCGGGCACACACCCCAAAAGCTTCTAACCAAAGCAGAGAGGTATAAGCATTAGACATACACCCCAAACGCTTCTAACCAAAGCAGAGAGGTATAAGCATCAGGCACACACCCCAAATGCTTCTAACCAAAGTAGAGAGGTATAAGCGTCAGGCACACGCCCCAAACGCTTCTAACTAACGAAATGCGAGAGAGGAATGGTTTTACTCGGGATCCCTCTGAATGAACCATACATACAATATCGTCTGGTTGCGCCAGCTTCAAATGAACCATACATACAATATCTTGCCTGCATAAGAAAGAAGCTTTACAGGTATAATGCAATAAAATGCATGTTCTATGCGAGATTGACAGCATGACACAATGCTTAGCGAGGCATGTTTCATGCACATCATGCAAAGAATGAAACGAAAGCATATTTTATGTGACAAAACATGGAGCACATTCTATGCAATACTGAATGCATGCACAATGCAACAAGCACGGGCAACTTCTATATGAATGTAACGGCATGCGCAATGCAATACAACATGATAGGCATATTCTATGCAGCATAGAAACATGGGTAATGCAATGCGTTGCATCTTACGTATTCTGTGCTCAATGACGACGATGCACATGCAATGCAACATCGATAGCATGCTCAATGTGAAACATCGAATAAAGAAATGCGTGTCTGAAAAAGACCAATTCAGTTGCAAACTCCGATTTACCTCTCAGAGGAGTCACAATGTATTTCAAAAAGGATACACGCCGTGCATGCGGGCTGATGATAAGTCACGCATCGAAGGCATGAGTCGAACTTTTGGGAGACATTGTGAGCTGAAAAGTGGTCTTTTCTTGCACTTTCTCAAGAACCAAGGACTCCTAACAGCCTGAAAACACACAGGGAGTACACTGGAATCCTGCCAGTCACCCTGGAAGCATGCCGGCCACTTGCCATATCTATCGGCCACTTAAGTGGTCGGTTGGCCAGAAAAACTGGCCGGTCGGCTAGTTGCAACAGATTCGGGGCAGTTCGGTCCTTTTGCATTCGGATCTTTAAAAACTCATATCCAAATCACTTTTCGTCACACATACAAAGCCGAAATCCCCTCCTCCTTGCTCCCAAACACTTTTCCTCCTCAGATTCGTGCCCCACACGCGTTTTCCAACGCCTCTTGCGAAGTTGATTCGCAAAAAACTTTTGATTCTCTTCGTTTTGAACCGAACGAAAGTTGTTTTAGGAGTCTTTTCATCTATTTTCACCATTTGATGTTTGTTTCCCCCAATTTTGGCTTGAGTTTGGCACCCTTTTCTCGAGCTTTGACTTTTTTTGACTTTTTTCCTTCCCGAGAGTTGACTTTTGTTGACTTTTGGCATTTTCGCCCCATTTTGCTAATTTTTGCCTTCTTTTCAGATGGCAAACGACGCGCCACATGGCGGAGGTTCTCCAAGGATGGAGGGGGAGCCCGAGCACATTCCATTGCTGCCCAGAGTTCGGCCATTCGACCCCACGACGTATTATCCCGAGGCACATGTGCTACCACTCAGTACAGTCCGCCATTTCACTGGCTTTGCGCGGCGTGCACCCGCGGACCTACTACTAAGGGAGCTGGAGTCCCATTTGTCCCATGATGCCCCAGAGGTACACACCGCACTTTTACATTTTCTGCGATGTACTTTACATTTTTCGCATAGTTCGCACTTCTCGCACTATATTTCATCTGCTCGTTCTGAACACACGTACATACTGTATTCCTGCTCATTATGAACACATTCACACACTGTATTCCTACTCATTTTGAACATAGTCACACACTGTATTTCTGCTCATCCACACAGGTTGACTCCCGTTTCACCCGTGAATATGGGTCAACCACAGTGAGAGAGTGGTACTCGGAGCTTTTTGACAGCGTTCAGCAGATTATTGACGAGGCAGAGTTTGGCTTATTCTGCTCTGGGCTCTCCCATCTTTTCGCGAGTAGAATCGTCTTAGGCACGTTAGTAGAGAGATTGTGGGACACCACCAACTTCTTTCATTTCTCTACCGCCGGGGACATGACGATGAACCCCGTATGATTTCGCGATGCTGACCGGCCTTAAGGTGGAAGGCCAGCCGATCCCATATGACTCCGATATGGGTGAGTAGGAGGCAGCTTGGACTCATCTACTGGGGGCGCACCCATCTATTTATCACTCATCAGGCTTGGTTCGGTACACCTGGTTTACCGACCATTTCAGAGGGATGGAGCCCACGACGATCGAGGAGACAGAGCAATACGCCCGAGGCTTCCTCATGTTCCTCTTCGGCACTACCTTGTTTGCCGACAGAGGGAACACAAGAGGGCTATATTTGTTGAGTGCCTTCGTGGATCTGTCTCAAGTACGGCACTATGATTGGGGGGGCACCAGTCTTGCTACCCTCTACTGCTATACGAGCTGGACCTCCCGCAGGAGCGGAAACATAGTGGACGGCTACTGGAGAGCCTGGGAGGTACACTTTACTATTCAACTTTACATTTTCTGCTATGCTTTCTGCTTTGCATTTTTTGTACACTGCATACTGCACATTGCATAATCTGCTTTCTACTTTGCACCTGTACTTTCTATGCACTGTGCCATACTCTGCTTTCTGTATTTTCTGTATTCTGTATTCTCACTACCGTTGTCTTGCTTTTTCACAGCTATGGGTATATGCCTATTTCCCGACACTTGTTCTTGAGCCCGAGGTTAAGACGCCACCCCAGGTCCCCTATTTATGTCGATACGACGGTAGGTACCAGCCGAGAGCGTGGGAGACCCTCCCATATCTGCGCCAATATTTTGACACCATAAGGGTGACTGAGGTAACTCAAAACGTACAGTTTTTCCTATTTGCGGCTTCACTTCATTTTGCGTATCTACTAGCAACTAATGCACTTGCTGTCTGCAGATTACATGGCAGCCCTGGGCGGTGATGCCAGAGTTCGCTCAATTTCATTTTGCCGGAGCTCGGGGTGCCTCCCGATACCAGATCCTGCTCGAGGGACCCGTAGGCAGAGCCTGGTTCTTGGGTGAGTGCTTCATGCACCAGACATTGGGCTTGCCATTATAGTTAGTTCCTTTGCCACCTCTACCGTCTATACGGGACACATAGAGTTTCTGTCCTCAGGAGCTTATTGACATCATACGAGGCGCAGACACAGACCGATTCATTAAGGATGGGGACTACATGACCTATATCCAGACGTTCCTCATGCCTCCATTAGTAGGCGTTCGTGCTCCCACGGGGAGGATAGCTGATATTGCATCGTCGAGTAGGGCTCGGACAGGTGGCTCTCCCTCGACGAGTAGGGCCCGGGCAGCGGATGCCCTTTCGACGAGCAAGGCTTGGGCACAGAGGGATGAGACTGGAGGGATGCCTTCTACTAGGCAGTGTGTTGGATGACCTGATCCCCCGACTGAGCTAACCAGTTGGCGGATCTCTGGAGTGCCTTATCGGATTCCGCTCGAGCCTCCATTGCTAGATCATTGATATGTTAGGACATCCAGCGCACCACAGGTATATTTTACAGCTTTTATGCATTTCAATTTCACTCAGATCCTTATTCATTCATGCACACATGATCTCAACTTGCATTTGCAGCCTTCTGTAGAGTATGTCGAGGGGTTACTCCAGGAGATGGCCTCATTAGAGAGCATGGTCTCTAGGAGAGAGATGATGCTGAGCTCCCATGTGATTCCGATAATTTTTCAATTTTCTTGCATTTATCATACTTCTGCTGATACACGGAAACTGACACCTCATTGCACTGATGCACTGCATGTATAGATCACATCTGACACATTGCATTCACATACTGTATCAGATTTTTGCACGTACTCACTTTGCATAACATACTTGCATCTGATACAAATATTGTACCTGATGTATTCAAACTACCTTTTTCAGGTCACACCCCTTCAGATAGGACCATCTGAGCCTCCTCCAGTAGTAGGGAGAGAGATTCTGGCACCCAGCTAAAGGAGACGTCGGGAGCCTACCGCACGCGATGATGACGATGAGTCCAGCAAGGGCGAGGAGCTAGGGAGTCCCCAGTCAGAGTCATCTGCGGGTGGGGGCGACGGCACCGGCTCAGGTTCTGAGGGTGGCAGCGATGCTGAGGAGGGCTCTGAGGATGGGAGCGGAGGTGACTCTGGTTTTGGTTCGGGCTCAGATCCAGATGGTGGCGCCGATGGCGATGGTGCAGAGTATGCTCAGCCGAGGAAGAGGATGAAAAGGGCCTCTGAATCCTGAGCTGGGTGGCACCGATTTAGATGCCTTCATTTTCTTTTCTTTTCTTTTTTTCCTTTGTTTTTGATTTGTTTCTCTTTTTGCTAGTAGTGTTAGCACCTTACACAGCCTTAGGCAGTTTTACTTTCTTTAAAACTTGTACTTTTTGTAAAGAGAAACCACGATGGAATGAAAACAGCTTTTTGATATTAAAAAGTGTTGTACTTTTCTATTCTAAGTATCGCATCACACCATTTTGTACAAAAACGGGATTTGATGAAAAGCAAACATTTGTGCATTACAAAGTCAGGTAGTGAACTGACACAACAACTGAAAAAATGAAACAACTCGATAAACAACACAAGGCCTTGACAGGCCAAACAATGTAATCACAACTCGATAAACAAAGTGCAACGACTCAATAAGTAAAACAACAACTCAATGAAAGAAACAAATACAATTCAATAAACAAATTGCAACAACTCAGTAGAGAAATTGAATTGAAATAACTCAACTAAACTACTGAACAAAAGAGCCAGACACATCCAGGGTAAAACAGAGCATAGGTTTTCAGCATCCTCATCACACAGGAAGACCCAAAATCCTTTGCTAGGGGCAGAAAGAGGTTGTCAGCCACTTTTTATTTCTGCCGGCCACTTATTCTCACTGTTGGCCAGTAAAGTGGCCGGTCGGCCAATAAAGGTGGCCAGTCAGCTACTTTAACTGACCGGTCGGCCAGAAATTTTGAGAACCTCCAAATTGCTACCACCTGTCCTCCACTCAGTGCCTTATCTTCTATAAAGGTTCCAGCTTCGTGGTTTCCTCATTTTAACTCCATTTTTGCCTCAAATGGAAGCATTGCTTGCCTAAAACCTCTCTGATTGGCTTACAACTTTGGATGGCTCGGAAAAGTTGAATTTCTGGAGTTTCGAAATAAATGCACTATTCACGCTGAGTCGTACCCCGCTGCGTTTTCTGTTCCTCCATGCTGCGGCTAGATGTTGGAATCTGGTAACTCATGTTTTTAGCTTTGGCGGACAAGAGATATGTTCCACTTTTGAAGATTTCCAGCCTTTGATGGAATCTCGGTGCAATGAAGAGATCTTGCCCCACTTCCGTTTTGGCCACATCTAAGCTTTAGGACAAATGGGTGGGCTTACTTTGCATGACGCTCGGTCTTTGATTCACGACGGGGAGCTAGATATTCCGAGCTTGATTTATTGGTTTTCTGACGCTGGTGACCGCGGCGACCATCTTTGGCAGAGTTTTTGGCGACACGCCCTCTGCTTGTGGATGTTGTCTAATTTCTTGCTTGCCCCAAGCTCCGAAGGGTCTAGCGTCCGTTTGATTGAGGTTGCCCAAGGCTTGAAAGAGGGCAAGAGTTGCATTGGCATGACACTAGCTGAGACTCTGATGGGTTTGGATACTTCCCGTCGCTGGGAGACAACCAGATTCATAAGGAGTCCACTACTCTTACAGGTAATGTTTCCCGCCCTTCTCACATGTGTATTTCTTACATCACTCGGCTCTCAAGGTCTGTTTTTCTCTCAAAACCCTTTCTCACTTTTCTCTCCACGTACACCTCTCTATTCTTTAATCTCTCTTATTTTTCATCCCTCCCCAGATGTGGTTCATGGATAAGTTGAAAGTAGTGGAATCATGCCCAGCATATTCAGCACGCGGTTATTTCTTCTAACAACGACTAGTTGATGCCGTAGATGAGGGATGGTGGTGTGAATAGATGTGTAGCCTATTTGCTGTCGACATTGCTTGGCGCTGCCCCTGGTTTAATCTGTCGGCGATGAGCTACAGCATGTCTCGCCAACCCGGGATTTAGTTGATTAGCCTGACGCACTGTGTCTTTTACTTCCCATTCCGATTCAAGCGTCAGTTTGGCCATGACCAGACTTGCCCGGAATAGGGGATTGAGTACCCAGCTTCATTTCTGATCCAAGGCTCACAACTAGCTCGGTATGCCACAACATGGAGAATAAGAGAACTCCTGGCCCCTGCTCCCACTTTCAGTTGTGCCCTTTCTGGAGAATGCATAGCTTGGCTTGAAGGCGAGGCACAAATCGGGCCTACTTTGGCATCAGAGGCTTCCACAAGCTTTGGGAGGGGGCACAAGAACACCTGACTAGACTATGCCCCCAAGTTTATTGCTTTAATTTGTACTTTCAAGTTTTCTTTCGAATGTAATAAAAAGCAACTTCAATTTATATCGAGAGTAGGAGAACTCTGTATTGAAATCAATGAAATTGAAGGTTGTCGGTACTGAAAATTTTTCGTTTGGTCTAAAAATGGTCTAAGTTACAAAAAGATTAATTTGAACAAAATCAACTTTTATTAAAACTTTTCAAAACCATTTTCGATATGGATCACAACTAGACACGCCCGAGATCTATCACTGAGATGTACAAGCCCAAATCCAGCAACTAAAAAGTTGCCCCTAGTCTGAATAGCACTATACTAGAGATCACAATCGAACTCTTGGATGCAGAGGGGACAAAGATGGCCAGAACGAGCACATGGGTAAAGTTGATTTGGAAGTGTTTATGGTTGGACTTCAGAATGAAGTTGCCTACGTATCCCAAAGATGGGAATCAAGCCTTACGTAGTTCAGTTCAGGTTCACTCATGTATTAACACTCTCCTTTTGCGCTCTAACTTTTGCCAAGGCCGCCCTTTCTGGGTTTTCAACCTTGCGAGCTTAGTTTTTATTATTTCAAATTTTTTGTGCTCTAATTTTTGCCTAGGTCGCCCTTTCAAGTTTTCGGCCTAGCGAGCCACTTAGGGATAGTATTTCTTTAACTTGTCCATGTTGATTGGCTGAGAGAACTCGAGGCCATCTAGGTCCATAAGAACGACAACTCCACCCGACCAGATAGACTTGATGATGTAAGGACTAGTCCAATTAGATTTGAACTTGCCCCTAGGATTGTGGATGGGAGCCCGGTTGTCTTTGAGCACCAAATCCCCTTCTTTCAAATTCCTGGACTTAACCTTCTTATTGAAAGCCCTGGCAATTCTTCGTTGATAACCTTGGACGTGATATAGTGCTTTCAATTTTCTCTCGTCAAATAGCATGAGTTCTTCGAATCTGCCCTGCTGTCAATCTGCCTCAACTATCTGGCACTCAGCCATTACCCGCAATAATGGAACCTCAACTTCGATAGGCAGAACAACCTCCATTCCACAGACCAAGGAATACGGAGTTGCCCCAGTAGAAGTTCGAATTGAAATCCGGTAACCCCAAAGAGCAAATGGCAACTTATCTGGCCAGTTCCTGTAGGTTTCCACCATCTTCTGCAGAATGTGCTTGATGTTCTTGCTGGCGGCCTCAACAACTCCGTTGGTTTGAGGCCGATATGTAGATGACTTATGGAAAGCCACGTTGTACTTCTCTAACAAGTCGATCACCTCCTTCTTGAAGTGGGAACCATTATCCGAAATAATCTCATTCGAGATCCCATAGCGACAGATAATATTGTTCCTGATGAACTTTGCGACGTGCGATGCCTTCAGCACTGCGTAAGATTGGGCCTCAACCCACTTTGTAAAGTAGTCTATCGCCACCAAGATATACTCATGCCCGTTCGACCCCTTCGGAGTAATTGCCCCAATCACATCAATCCCCCAGACTGAAAATGGCCATGGCAAAGTCATGTTGTACAGCTTCGACGACGGAATGTTCATGCGGTTTGCATGGATCTAGCATTTGTGGCATTGCCAAACAAAGCCAATACAATCCTCCTCCATGGTTGACCAGGGATAACCCTGTCTGAGAATCTTTCGAGCCACAACATTACCCCGCTCGTGTGCGCTTCACACTCTTCTCCATGGATGGCTTCCATCAGGCCTTGGATTCTTCAGCATCAACACATAGTTTATGCATCCCAAGATGTCCTCGCTTGGATAGTTTACCCCTACAGGTGATGAACTGAGCAGCCATTCTTCAAATTGCCCTCCTGTCTTTGGCGTTTGCCTCTGGTAGATAAGTCTCCTTTTCCAAGAAGTTCCAGATGTCATGAAACTAGGGGTTTTGATCTTGTACTTCATCTATGGCGGCAATCAGCTCATAGGCCAGCACATACCGATGTTCAATGATGATTGGACACATCCGGACTCCGAAAGGGATATCTATCATAGAAGATAGAGTTGATAAAGCGTCTACAAACCGGTTGCTCTCTCTCAACAGACGGGTGATGGTTAACTTCTCAAACCTGGGAATTAGAACATCTAGAGTTTGGCGAAAGATTTTTATCCTTTCCTCCTTCACCTTCCAGTCTCCTTTAGTTTGAGACATAACTAGGTTCGAGTCCCCCAATGATGTCCAACCTTTTTGCCCCTAGTTCCAGGGCGGCTTCTAAGCCAGCGATACATGCCTCATACTCTACCTCATTGTTCGATACTTTGAACCGAAGTCTGAAAGCTAAGGGTATGTGGGAATTGTCTGGTGCTATCAGCAACACCCCTATTCCATACCCATACTGGTTAGACACTCCGTCAAAGTACATAGTCCAGACCTTTTCTTCAAGCTGCAAAATGGCCTCATTCGAGAACAGATACTCTACTGCTTCATCTCCTTCCACTGGATGATCAGCTAGGAACTCTACTACCGCTCTCCCCTTCACAGACTTGCGCATCATGTACTTCAGATCAAATTCGGAGAGGAGAAGCAACCAACGAGCTAGCCTACCCATAAGTGCTGGTTTCTCAAAGAGATATTTGATGGGATCTAATCTCAAAACCAGTATTAAAGAGTGAGCTAACAGGTAGTGCCTTAACTTCCTGGTAGCGCATACCAAGGCCAGACAAGCCTTCTCCAGCGGAGTATAGCGGGCATCATAATCCGGCATTTTCTTGCTCAGGTAGTAGATAGCCTTCTCCACCTTATCCTCGGATTCTTGCGCAAGCATGCAACCCATTGTTGTGTCGGTCACTGATAGGTACAGAATCAACGATTTCCCTGACTTTGGCGGCGACAACACTGGTGGGTTTTGTAAATATTGCTTGATCTGTTTGAAAGAAACTTGGCATCGATCATCCCATTGGAACTTCTTTCCTTTCTTCAGGAGACCAAGCAGTGGTTCACAAGTCAAGGTTAATTTTGCAATAAACCATCTTATGAATTGAACTTTACCCAGAAAGCCTCGCACCTCCTTTCCAGTCCTTGGTGGTGGCATTTCTAAGATGGCCTTGCTTTTGGAAGGATCGACCTTGATGCCCCTTTGTGTGATCAAGAACCCCAACAGCCAAAAGTACATTTCTGAGGATTCAGCCACAACCGATACTCTCTGATCTGTTGGAAAAACTTCTTCAAGGCGATGTAGTGGCCCTCTCTTTCTTTGGACTTGACAATCATGTCGTCCACGTACACCTCGACCTCTTTATGGATCATGTCATGCAAAATCGTGGTTGCAGCCTGTTGATATATAGCCCCAGCATTCTTCAAACCGAATGGTATCACCCTATAACAGTAAGTTCCCCACGGGGTAGTGAAAGCAATTTTCTCCCTATCTTCGGGTGCCATCAAAATCTGATTGTAACCTGAAAACCCATCCGTAAATGAGAGCAGCACATGCCCAGTAGTGAAGTCCACTAATTTGTCGATATGCGACAGAGGAAAGTCGTCCTTCAAATTGGCTTTGTTCAAATCTCTGAAGTCCACACACACCCGAATTCTGCTGTTTTTCTTCGGCACCGGAACTATATTGGCCAACTAAGTCGGATACTCAGATACTAACAGGAAGCCTGCATCAATCTGCTTGGTGACCTCTTCTTTGATTTTTAGAGCCCAGTCTGGGCGGATCCTTCGGAGCATCTGCTTAACAGGTCAGGCCTCTGGGTCGAGAGAGATCCGGTGCTATACAATCTCAGGATCGATTCCAGGCATATCTTCGTAAGACCACACGAAAACATCTTTGAAATCTTTTAATAAAGAGACTAAGCGCTCGCGTTCCTCAGAAGACAACGTGGACCCGATCTGGACCATCCGCGGGTCCTTCTCAGTACCAACATTAATTGAGGTGATTTCATCAACCAAAGGTTTTACAAACCTTTCCTGCTATTGATTAATCAAATGTTTCAAAACCGGAGGAATTTCTTCCTCGTCGTTTTCATCAAAGTTTTGAAAGTCCTGATTAATGCAACAAAATAAAGGCACAGAAAAGTACTCGGAAGCCACATTTGTACCATTCTCATTAACAACATCCAGTTCGTCTAATCCTTCGGTTACAACAGACTCAAAAGAAAAAGAAAAAGACAACCTGGACAAGATAGTGGCATCTGGGTTATCAACCCCAGGAATACCTAACTTAGACTCAGAGGAGTTGGAATCTGATTCCGACTCCACAGACTCTATGGAATCAGATTCTGGCTCACTACCTGACCCGGAACTGCTCGATAAAAAGCCTTCCTCGTACTGCCAAACGAGGGAAGGTGCGATGGATGCATCAAGAATGCCAAAAGAAGGGCCTGTAGCCGTTTGATCCCTAATCATGGAAACTGAGAAATCACCCCCTGAGCACTCCGGTGTGATCTGAGGATCTGAAAGGAGACAAGCTAGTGCTACCAGCATCTCAATTTTGGTGCCCTCAAACTCATCTTCCTTGCAATGCTCAGCCTCAGCTGGTGGGTCAGTCTTGTAATAACCCTGCCCTGTACTATGTTAATTAATCATGATTATGTTTGTAATTATGTGCTGAATTTAAATTAGGGTGTTAATTGCACGATTATATGTGATTTTGGCTTTGTATCTGTAACGACCCCAAAATACAAATCAGAAATTATCTTTAACTAATTGTGAGCTAATGTACTTTAATTAATGATATCTGGTCGAATTGAAGAATTATCTATTGAGCTACGACTGTAAAACTGAAATTGATGACCTTTATGGGTTTAGAAATCAAAATTGGGTACATAGATACATTAATGAGAATTTTTAGAGCCTTTTGCGAGGTTCAATTGAAATCTTATTTCGCTCGATTCGTTAAGGCCTGTTTGGAAAACCTAGGAACTAAAGACTTATGCTAATGTTATATAAGTCCCTTTTTGCACTTATCTCTTAAGAGATGTTGAGGAAAAAGCTAGAGAAACTTGACGAGGGAGAGAAAGAAAAGAGAGAAAGAGGAGATCAACAAGAATTGGGGATTGTTGGAGGTTGAAGACCTTGCTAAGAAAATTTGAAGAATCCAACTTCAAGTAAGTCTGACTAACTAGTTAATTCCCTATATCCCTTGAAATAAGCTTTGAAATAAGGTATTCTCCATAGAACTAGGGTTTGATTGTGTAATTAATGTCTGAAAACATTATGTATCTCTTGGGTATGAATAATTGGAAACTTAATCTCTATGATATGCTAAATCTCCTTCTTTTGTATGATATATATACATGTATGTCTATACATGTGTCTTCAAGGTGAAAATGAGGAATTATGGAAAATTGGGTGTATACAAGCCCTAGTTGGCATTCTTGATCTTAATTGGCTAAAACTATATGTTTACATGTTTCTATGTTCCATTCTTAGGGCAAATTTATCTTGATTCTAGCTATGTGCCTTTCCCCTTGTGACCTTAAAGTGATGATGTTTCGGGCAGAAAAAAATAGGGTAACAACCGCACATGTGGGGCCCTTGGCCGCACGTGCGGGAGGCACAGCCGTACATGCGGAAAACAGGGAAGGAGGATCAAACCACTCTGCTAAAAAGGCACGTGCGGCCCACCTTCCCGCACGTGCGGCGGGGACTCCTGCACATACGGCCCAAGTCAGAAACTTCTGAAACCTTCTTTCGCTCTTCTCGACCCTCTAAATGCATTATTGTGCTCGTTCGATGATCCTATAATGTATTTAATTATAGGCAATGTAACGAATCGAATAATTGGAAATTAAAAGGAAACTAAGCATAATGATGTGCTTACGGTTTATGTACTGTGTGTAGGGCATCCACAGGAGGGGGCCAGCATTCACCTGCATCACTGTGAGTAATAATAGTGTAATGCCATGGCTATTCCTGTATTTCTGCCTATGAGTTATTATATCTTGATTTCACTTGGCATGTTGGAATCATTATTCTGCGGGTTACATATTATGGTTGTGATTGGCATATTTGGAATGAGTAGTGCCAGGATTCATGTATTTCACCTGAATACGAATTGTATTAATTGCAATAGTGTACGATATGTGAATTATATTTTGATGGAGATGATTAAACAATGGCATTGACTTGGACCTAAGGTTGTTTTGCTATATGAATGGGCCCAGGGCCGTTTTGTATCATGTTGGGCCTAAGGCCGTTCTGTATTATATTGGGCCCAAGGCCGTTTTGTACTATGTTGGGCCCAAGGCTATTCTGTACTAAGATCGTTCTGTATTATATTAGGCCCAAGGTTGTTCTGTACTATGTTCGGCCCGAGGCCTTTTTTTTATATGATTGGGCCTCAGGCCGTTTTGCTATATGATTGGACCCGAGGCCGTTTTTCTATGTGATTGGGCCTGAGGCCGTTTTGTTATGTGATTGAGCCCGAAACCGTTTTGTTATATGGGGGACTAAGGGCCGTCATAAATGCGATTAAGAACAATGTTATGAGTGACATAAATGTGGGACAGTCTTGTGCTATGCTTCTTTTAAATCTAGATTCTTTGCTTGATTCGCTTCACTTTATTATTACTCATTGAGCTTCGCTCACTCCGTATTTTATCTGTGTAGGTGATTAACCAGAGACCATCCTTAGGTCAACCTCAAGAGTTCTTTTGTGAACCTGCTAAGTCAAGCCTCCCAAGATGCGCCTCTGTGTTGAGGCTTTAACCTTGTATTATTGGAGTTGACAATCATTTAAGTTTATGTTTATGCGTGAGATATGAATATATGTATAATTGTGTGTTTTCATCGTTTTGGTTATTCCAATATCATATATGCACAAGCTCAATGGACATTATCATTAATTTTGCTTTTGCTTTAGGCCCCAACATGATTTAACCATTATAGATATTATTTTAGGATTATGTTTGAGGCCTGAATTCAGGCCAGTCATGACCTAGACTTTTGGGGGCAGGTACGGGTCGTGACAGTTGGTATCAGAGCACGAGTTACTTCCACACACACAAGTCCATTTGAGCTGTAGGGTGTCCTAAAAAGACTTAGAGACATTGCATTGACATGTGTGTGTGTGTGAAGATATTGGAAAATGAAATGAGAATGGAAACTATGGGAAAGAAAGTTATGTGCGATTGTGATATGCTGATATTGCATAAAAGTTATATGCACTGGTACCTGATTGGATATGATTATTTCCGATAATCGAATTATAACTGTTAATACTCGATCCAGATATGGATATAAACATAGCTGGGAATGTACATTACTTATGATAAAAGTTGATTTATGATGTAAGATTATTCGTATTATGCGTATGAAAGAATGATTGCTGCCATGCTATGAAATTCGCGACAGCAAATGTTGTGAACACGAGCTATGCCTACTAAGGATATATGATTTTTTCTACTACCGTCTTACCTTATTTTGTATATGATCCAGTGAGATGAACATATGGAGGTGATCTCGACTTCTGTATGATTGAAATTGAGCATCTGTGCTATGCTGATAATGCAAGTATAGGAACTTATGAAGTATAATTGGTCGTGTATATGCATTTTGGTTTTGTAATCAGATGAATATGTGGATTATGAATACGGTTAGGTGAGCACCTATCTCATACGTAATCGGCATGCGATATCTCCTAAATGTGTAATTATCTGTTATGCATGTGCTTATTATGTCTTGTCAGCATGTAAAGTATGTAGCTATGTGCAAATATGCCGATGTGTAGCTGCGTTATTTCTGTACTTGGTATGGTGTGACACGAACTTGTCTAGTTCCTGAAGGAAACAAGTGTAATTGAGTTAGAGGACTCTTCCATAGCTCGAATTGATAGATTGGAAGGTATAATACGAGAAATGGAAAAGATTTAAAGCAACGACATTAGTTACCATTACGACAAGAATCTTCGTCGCCATCACTATAAGGTTACCAAGTGAATATGTTGAATGTCACGAGGAAAAGACTATTTAAAAGACAAAAAGTGAAATCATTAAACACTTTAACCTCTACAAGAAATACAGCACTGTGTGATGAATGTGGTAAGAACATTAAGGGGCTTGTTATAAATGTGATGCTATGGATCAGATGGTGAGGGATTGTCCTAGGATTACTAATCAAGATAGAGTGACTATGTTTATGTTAGAAAACACTTAGAGTACTGAATCCATTTCCCTACGTATTTATACTGTTCATAATTAAATGCCTATGTATAGATTGATTCTGGGCTAGTGCATCTGTGTATTTTTGCGTGGGATAATATTGGATACGGATATCTGTGTCATGTGTATAAGATTGGTTAGCCATAGGATATTAACGTCTTGTTTATATGCGATGTTTAAGAAAAAAAATCGTATATATTCCTTGGCATGATTACGTATATCCCTTGGCAAGAAATGTGACGGTAACAGGATGATTGAATTTACGTTGGCATTTTGGTATTCCTGATGCGAGATGACATTAGAATTGTACACTTTTGAACCTTTACTAATTGGTAACTTTCATGTTTAACCTCGTCGGTATACCGAATAGGTTGGTTAACCCTCACACTGTAATTGACAAGTTGTTATGATGCCTATTGATATAACTAGGAGTATAAATGACACAAGTGACATAGATCACGAGCACAATGGTTATGTAGTAATTAGAATGGGAATTGAATATTCGACAACACTTGGGAACTTACTGACTGAACTTAGAAGTTTATTAGACTTATAAACTTGACTTGTGTAATGTGGAATACTCCATGTGTAGAATTTTGAGAATGGGTTTGTGTGTTGCACATGCTATTGAGGCTAAGGTTGTGAAAGACAAGGAATATTAGCGTCATCAAGAATATTAAGGTGGGTTGTATCAGTTTGTTTGTAGAAACATGATGTGAGAGAGATTTAATTTCATCTTTTATATGAGTTATACACAAAATTAGACTATGAGAAATTTCAAGAAGCTAAGATTATTGCTCGTCAACAAAGAGTAAGGAACTATGGCGATTGAGGGACCTGATGATTGATAACGAGTATGGGACTATGCGAATGCGAGGTAGGAAATGGTTTGATATGAGATGAAGAAATTGTTCCACCTATCTTTTAGTATGATCATATAATTCTATGTTTCATGATTAAATATGTGACACTATGTGATGTATTGTAGTTAGTAAATGATACCCCACATGTCATCGGCTTATAGCTTGTGACCTTAGAAGAAGAAGTTAAATGTGAATTCAATAAAAGACATAAAGAGTGTGCCAGGAAGTGTTACGTTAGAAACGGTGTTCCTATGTGTGCTCGAACACCTATTGGAGAGTTTAAATTCCTTTGAGTAAATAATTGAACTTAGAGTTGTAAGTAAAATGTCAGTTTAGAATCCATTCGTTTATGTGATTCATTTAGTTATAGAATGAGTTGATCATCAGGCTAATGGCATATGTTAAAAGTTTCTTTATTACTCGAAGGATTTATTTTATGGGAAATGTTATACGGACTTGATCTAATACCTTTATGTAAACTATTGAAATAAATGATGAGTAATATTATTAATATGCTTACGTAAGTTATTTGTAACTTTCGTCTTTAGAATCCACCTAATTATTATCAATGAGATGCACAAGTTGTATGGAAGCTATTATTTGGACTAATGTGGTAAAGAAATTCGTGGATCAAGTGTTGCATTTGGTATTCTTAGTCTCTTTTGAAGTTATGGGAAACGAAAGAGATTGGAGGTGGAGTTGTGATTATTGGCAATTTAGTGAATTGGAAATATGTGGATAGTGGCACAAATTTTATGAGCTTATAGACAATATGTTATGTGTTTTTCTCTTATGAAATTGACTTTGTGATCATTACGATATTGCAAGATAATTTTCGATGACTGAATCAATTTGGGTTACTACTCGGTACACATATGATAATGAGTTAAACTCTGGTAATAAGAAAATTAACTGGTAAGAACCGTAAGTAGAAAAGGTAAGTATGAAATTGAGAAGGACCGTGAAAGGACATTTTGTGGTAAAAGAAATTGATAATTATATTTATATTGAGTGAAGACAAGAGGACTATAACTTAAATTTGGTTGCTGACCTCATTTATCTCATCTGTTATGAAAATAAATGGACTAGAAATATTTCGAATTACCAAACTATTGTTGTGGAGACTTAACCTATTAGTGAGCACGAGTTATAAAGTCATTAAGAGTTGTAAAGTCGTTAAGGTAGAACTCATTTGTTATTTTGGGATTAATTGTTATAAAATGCATGTGCCATTTGAAAAACTATTAAGTAGTAAGAATTTCTTTATTCTTTGAAGAATTATGATACTTGGGATTGTTTATGAAACTAAGGGCTTTGAATCACGATTGACATCTTATAAGTTGTCTATGCTCGAATACCTGAAGATAATTCATTCATGAACACCCTAGCGGCTGTTTTGCCATTTTGAGTATAGGACTTATGATTTACGAATCAATAAATTAAATTATACGAGTGTTGTGAATAAAAAAAATATATCATAATTTGATGTTCTTGAACATTATCATTAATTGAGTTACCTATTAGCTAATACTGACGAATTAATTGTGATTCTGGGAACAAACTTCATTGTGATTGATTGTATAGGATTGTGAACAATTCCATGATTAAGGGAAGTTGTAAACCTGAGACAAACTAGACTATAGTAGGAGACTGAGATTTATGAACTAGACTTATAACAAGGTAAATCAAGTTTGGAGGACCAAACTTCTTAAGGTGGAGAGAGTGTAACGACCCCAAAATACGAATCAAAAATTATCTTTAACTAATTGTGAGTTAATGTACTTTAATTAATGATATCTGGTCGAATTGAAGAATTATCTGTTGAGCTACGACTTTAAAACTAAAATTGATGACCTTTATGGGTTTAGAAATCAAAATTGGGTACATAGATACGTTAATGAGAATTTTTAGAGCCTTTTGCGAGGTTCAATTGAAAACTTATTTTGTTCGATTTGTTAAGGCCTGTTTCGAAAACCTAGGAACTAAAGACGCTAATGTTATATAAGTCCCTTTTTGCACTCATCTCTTAAGAGATGTTGAGGAAAAAGCTAGAGAAACTTGACGAGAGAGAGAAAGATAAGAGAGAAGGAGGAGATCAACAAGATTTGGGGATTGTTGGAGGTTGAAGACCTTGCCAAGAAAATTTGAAGAATCCAACTTCAAGTAAGTCTGACTAACTAGTTAATTCCCTATATGCCTTGAAATAACCTTTGAAATAAGGTATTCTCCATAGAACTAGGGTTTGATTGTGTAATTAATGTCTGAAAACATTGTGTATCTCTTGGGTATGAATAATTGGAAACTTAATCTCTATGATATGCTAAATCTCCTTCTTTTGTATGATATTTATACATGTATGTCTACACATGTGTCTTCAAGGTGAAAATGAGGAATTATGGAAAATTGGGTGTATACAAGCCCTAGTAGACAATCTTGATCTTAATTGGCTAAAACTACATGTTTACATGTTTCTATGTTCCATTCTTAGGGCAAATTTATCTTGATTCTAGCTATGTGCCTTTCCCCTTGTGACCTTAAAGTGATGAAGCTTCGAACAGAAAAAAATAGGGTAATGACCGCATGTGCGGGGCCCTTGGCCGTACGTGCGGAAGGCACAACTGCACGTGCGGAAAACAGGGAAGGAGGCTCAAACCATTCTGCTAAAAAGGCACGTGCGGCCCACCTTCCCGCACGTGCGGCCCAAGTCAGAAAATTCTGAAACCTTCTTTCGCTCTTCTCGACCCTCTAAATGCATTATTGTGCTCGTTCGATGATCCTATAATGTATTTAATTATAGGCAATGTAACAAATCGAATAATTGGAAATTAAAAGGAAACTAAGCATAATGATGTGCTTACGGTTTATGTACTGTGTGTGGGGCATCCACATGAGGGAGCCAGCATTCACCTGCATCACTGTAAGTAATAATAGTGTAATGCCATGGTTATTCCTGTATTTCTACCTATGAGTTGTTATATCTTGATTTCACTTGGCATCTTGGAATCATTATTCTACGGGTTACATATTATGGTTGTGATTGGCATATTTGGAATGAGTAGTACCAGGATTCATGTATTTTACCTGGATACAAATTGTATTTATTGCAATAGTGTACGATTTGTGAATTATATTTTGATGAAGATGATTAAACAATGGTATTGACTTGGACCTAAGGTTGTTTTGCTATATGAATGGGCTCGAGGCCATTTTGTATTATGTTGGGCCTAAGGCCGTTCTATATTATATTGGGCCTAAGGTCGTTCTGTACTATGTTGGGCCTAAGGTCGTTCTGTATTATATTGGGCCCAAGGCCATTCTGTACTATGTTGGGCCCGAGGCCATTTTGCTCTATGATTGGGCCCAAGGCCGTTTTGCTATGTGATTGGACCTGAGGCCGTTTTGCTATGTGATTGGGCCTGAGGTCGTTTTGTTATATGATTGAGCCCAAAACTGTTTTGTTATATGGGGGACTAAAGGCCATCGTAAATGCGATTAAGAACAATGTTATGAGTGACATAAATGTGGGACAGTCTTGTGCTATGCTTCTTTTAAATCTAGATTACTTGCTTGATTCGCTTCACTTTATTATTACTCATTGAGCTTCGCTCACTCCGTATTTTATCTGTGTAGGTGATCAACCGGAGACCATCCTTAGGTCAACCTCAGGAGTTCTTTTGTGAACCTGCTAAGTCAAGCCTCCCAAGATGCGCCTCTGTGTTGAGGCTTTAACCTTGTATTATTGGAGTTCGTAATTATTTAAGTTTATGTTTATGCGTGAGATATGAATATATGTATAATTGTATGTTTTCATCGTTTTGGTTATTCCAATATCATATATGCACAAGCTTAATGGACGTTATCATTAATTTTGCTTCTGCTTTAGGCCCCAACATGATTTAAACATTATAGATATTATTTTAGGATTATGTTTGAGGCATGAATTCAGGCCGGTCATGACCTAGACTTTTGGGGGCAGGTACGGGTCGTGACAGTATCTGTTCACCGTAAGAAAATCTATTAAAATTTGTGCTTTGAACTGAAAATTGAAGGCCTTATTGGCCACAGAAACTGAAATTGACTACGCCGTTGTGATTGGCGTAATTTTTAGAGCCTATGGTGAAATTTAATTGAAAAATTATTTGGATCAAAATAATTATATTCAGAACGGTTAATTAAGCACAATTACTTAGCCTTAATCAATTTGATCAAGAGAGCCTATAAGTTGGCCTCTATATATACTTAATTCCTCCCTTTTGAGTTCATTTTGCTGAGATTACACTCTAGAGAGAGAGTGTGTGCCGGTTAGAGAGAGAGAGGAAGCTCAGGTTGAAGAATTAATCAAGAGGCTTGAAGATCTTGAAGATCAATTCAAGAATTAACCATAATTTGGGTGATTAGAGCTCATAGGTAAGCATTTGAGTATAAATTCATGTGTATAAGTTTGTAAATTTGTGTATTCAAGCTAGATGGGTAATCAAGAACATAACTGGAGATGAAATTGAAGAATTGAAAGCTTATAGGTACATGCATGCATAGGATTGCTATGTATTTGCATATTTGAGCATGAACTATGTAGAACAAGTAGAATTGAGCACAAAATCTCACATGCATGCATGATTTTCATGAGCTTCATGATATTAAGTGTTAATTATGTCATTTGAAATAGAGATGAGGTCAATAATTTACATGCATCCATGATAGATAATGATATGGAATTTGTATGAAGTTGAGTGCATGAGTTTTGGAAGTTATGAAAAGAATTCAAGATAAATTGTGAGATGGACCATGATTTTGGTCAATTGGTTCCCAATTATTCATGTTCTTGTGTTATATGATGTCCTTCCATGCTTTTGTATCAAAAACATGAGTTTTGAACCTTTAAACATCAAGTTTGACGCTCAAACAGCCTGCTGGAAAACCCAGATTTCAACATGTTCACTCGAGCGGGTAATGGCCGTTCGAGCGTGAAATGCTAGTTCCCAGAACGTTTGCAGACATTGATGTCCACTCGAGCGGGGAGATTCACGCTCGAGCGCCAAGCCATGTAGTTTGACTTTCAGCTCGAGTGCCCACAATCACGCTCGAGCGTAAAAATAAGGCAACCAGTACTTTTGCAGACCAAAGAGGTCCGCTCGAGCGGCGGAAGCCATGCTCGAGCGGCGAGCCCTGTTTCTAAAATTTTGAAAAGACGTTTTGTGTTTCATTTTCCATTATCTTTCATTTCTAAGCACTCTTAGGCGTGCATTGAACATTGCAAATAAATTAAGAAGATAAGGAAGAGGCCTAAAAGGAATGTATAAGTTAGGAATGGATTGAATCGTTTGTGACCCATTATGTTTCTGAAACGTGTAGGGTCAAGCACAAGGGCAAATCCACCAGTAGAACACTGTGAGTAATGTCTTAGTAAAGATATTTTCAAATATGTTACTTTCAAAATGCTACTTATGTATAAGCTTCATGGATTTGTTGTTTTGAAAAATGAATGAGTATTCTATATGTCTAATTTTGTATAAGACCGTTTGATGCGTCGGATATGAATGATGAGGCCAAAGGCCGTCGGTTATGAATGATTGGGCCAGAGGCCGTCGGACATGAATGATTGGGCCAGAGGCCGTCGGACATGAATGATTGGGCCAAAGGACGTCGGATATGAACGATTGGGCCAAAGGCCATTGGACACGAAAGCAAAGATGGGCCAAAGGCCGTTTGAATATGTCATTTGATATGTTTGAATACTGTGATGGGCCAAAGTCCATTTGAATGAAAGGGATCATGATCATGAATATGAAATATGCATGGATATGAATATAAAGAGAATGGGCCCGAGGCCGTTTGATACACCTAATATGTTTGAATTGGGCCTGAGGCCATTTGATATATTTGAATTGGGCTCGAGGCCGTTTGATATGTTTAAATTGGACCAAAGGTTGTTTTGTATAGATGGACCCAAGGTCATCTCGTTTTATATAAGATTTGGACCTGAGGTCGTTTTGCATACGGATATGATGTGTTGGACCCAAGGTCGTTTTGCTTTGTTAAGATTTGTAAATCTGATGTGTATGAGAATAGTGGTTCAAATGTCTACATTAAAAGTATGACTCATTTATGAACGAATCTCATTCATTAACCTCTTTATTTTGATATTATTCACTAGGCGTTAGCTCACTCTTATTTATATGTATGTAGGTGAGCAAAGGGACGTTCAACCCCAGCCCTAGTGGAATTTAAGATTGGAACCCGATTTTTATGAAGTCAGCCCAAGTGCCTCACACAAGAGGCTTTGTTTATGATCCTTTATATGTCTTTTGCTATTTCTATTGGTCATGATAGACCGTTTATGTGTATAAGCAGTTTTGGCTGACTATGTGTTTGACTGATCCTAGGTATGCAAGATGTTAACTACCGATATGTGGTGTGAGTTATTATAATTGCTATATGTGAAATGTTTTGGTATGCCATGTAAGCATAGCTTATTGGACAAAATTTTTAAGTTTGCTTCCACATCTGGCCCCATATTATTAATTATTAATTGATATCAGGTTTGAGGCCGTAGGTAATCCCATGATTACTGGCCGATTATGACCTTAATCTATAGGAGCGGGTTCGAGTCATGACAAGTCTGCTTTTCCACAACTTCATCCCCTGACAACTGTAGGTCAAAAAACATCTCGAAGCCGGGCAAACGCCGTTTCTCTGAATTCGACCATGGCTCTGGAAAGCCGCAAAACGGGAAGTCTTCCCTTTCTCGGACAAAGCGTTCGTTCAAGGTTCCTTGGATAGGTCTGTGAACCAACTCGTAGTGCTTCCTGGCTTGTTTGGCCTTGGCTCTTCCGGCCATTTCCCTTCCTTTCCTTGCCCAATCCTCTTTGGTAGGGGAGTAACCTAAGCCAAAGGTATACGGGTTGTGTGGCACTTCGGCCAATGCGGCGTTGCCCTTCCGGCCACTCCGTCCCAGTCCCATCCCAAGCATGTGTTGAAGCTTGTTCATGAGGTATACAGATTGTGCACTGACATACAGTCCCTCATCAACAACCAACATATCCTGTACTACCCGAGCCTCAGCTAAGGTGAATCCCGACAAAAACACATCCTCCACGCCGTGTTCAATCTCCAAAATTGGTGTAGAAACCTCTGCCGGCGGATGTATGGATGAGTTCCCAAAAACTATTGTCACCCCCTTCCTGTGGGGGCACTTCAGCATCTAGTGTAAGATGGAAGAGACAGCTCTTACCTGGTGCAGCCACGGCCGCCCAAGGAGTAGATTGAAGGTGCCTGGAACATCTAAGACATGGAACTCAATGTTGTGCTGCCCCAGGCCAACCTGAGTTTTGACACGTACTATCCCCATTACCTTTCAACTAGTGTTATCATACGCCCGTATCACCTGGGCTATTGGTGTGAAATCTGTGGGCTTCAACCCGATAGCATACACTGTTCGCGACGAACATACATTGATTGTAGATCCCGTATCAACTAGGACAACCGGTATCCATTTCTCTTTGCACCACACAGAGATATACAATGACTTGTTATGATCAGAGCCCTCAGGCAGTAGTTCTTTGTCTGTGAAGGTTAGGGTTGGGGAAGCTCCACCCGGGAATACCAATCCTACCAACTGCTTCGGAGTTGTATCTATTGAAAGTTTAGCTTTGTCCATGGCCGAAAGGATAGCTTGTCTATGAACCATCGAGGCCATAAGCAGTCCCTAGATGGAGCTGTCTGCCTAAATTTTCTTTAGCTGCTTCAGCCCAGCTTCCTCCTCCAACAGTCTGTCTTTCTGTTTTTCTACCTCCTTGTCTTTCTTGGACGCCTCCGGTTGGTCCAAATGTGGGGGCTTGAAGTACCGCCCACTCCGGGTCATATGGTCAACCTCCTCGGTGTACCAGGTGTCGTCTGGTTGGTTCTGCCCCCAGTCTTCATCCGTGTGGGCAAGACGTAAGTCGTCGTCTTCCCACCACATCCCATCAGCGACCGATAAACAACTATTCAGTCCCGCTGTAACTGTTCCTGTGTTCTCCACACATTCTGCCCCCTCAGATGCCTTGGCTTTTCTAGCCCTGTTATCATTCTCGATTTTCTCTTGTTCGATCCGCATCAATGCAACTTCCTTCAGTGTCTGTTGTACTCAAGCTGCCCAAATCCGAAGCAAAATTCTTCGCACCGGTGCTCTCCGGCAATTCTTCCCTATTCTTGGCCATTTCGGTCACTGCAAATGTTCCTGTTTCTGACAGTTCCTGTCTAGGTAGAGATCCTTCATCGATATCAGGCTCGTCACTAAGCTACCCTGTAACATCTGTTGCTCCATTCAGGTCAAACCAATTGATGCTTACATCCCCCGAATCCTACTCGCTAAAGAACTGCAGATTAGCAATATCTTCCTCCAGCTCGGCAAGGTCATCTAGCCCCTGACTCGGCCTATCCTCCCGGACGACATGTACCTCCATCCCAGTTGGCAATCCTGATCTGTTGACACAATGTAATCGCACAGGTTGTATGCTCCCTCCGTTAAGCCCTCAGATCCCTCAGGTTCCGAACCAACATTCTCATTCTCCTTCAAGGTCACCCTAGTCTTGTCTTCGACAGTCACCACCACTAGTTTGGGCTGGGTTAGGGAGGTGCTTATCATGCATAGGTCTGTGCTGTCTGGGATGAACACCTTAGGCTTAGGTAGGTGGGAGGGAGTGATGTATATATGCTAGGGTCATATGGGATGGTCGTGGTTTGGATCAGGTTTATTTGCCTGGGTGGAGGAGGGGGGTTGTTATGTGGTGGGAGAGGGTTAGTGGTGACATTTGGCTTCTCGGGAGGTGCAATCACCTTGTTGTCGATGAGATCCTGGATCTCATGATGCAGTCTGAAGCAGAGGTCGGTGTCATGACCGTGCTGCTGGTGAAAGGCACAATATTTGGCTGGGTTATGTGCTTGGGGGAGGGGATTTGGCTGTGGGCGTGGTTCCAGGGGCTTCAGGTGCTCTTTTTTGATCAGAACCCCAGGACTTTGGACAAAGGCATGTAAAGTAGGGTGAAGGTCCTCTGGCCCCTAGGCGGGTACTTTGCTGGTTGTGTGGTGGCTCTAGATGTACCGGTAAAGGGTGTGGCTGTCTTTTGCGTGGTGGTAACCATGCTGACATCAGAAGTTCTGGCGGCCGCACTACTACTTGTAGCTGCATTTGGACCACATGTAAACGCCCTATTGGGCTTCTCCCTTTCCTGATCGATCAGACCTTGCTTCATAACATCTTCAATCTGTACCCCAATCTCGTGCAAATCAGCAAAGGTGGGGAGGGGTAAGACGATCATTTTCTGCATTAGCTTGGGTTACAGGTTACGCACTACCATCCTTATCTGATCTTTTTCGGGTGGCCGAGTCGTCATCATGGAGGCCTTGGCCCTCCATCGAGTGACGAAGTCAGAAAAGCCCACTTTTGGCACTTGCCTAGTCACCTCGAGATCACAAGTCGTGACCTTGATTTAGGTGTTGTAAGCATATTGGGCGATGAAGGCCTCGGCTATCTTCTCCCAACTCCTATTCACTGAGTCCTCCAGTTTGGCGTACTAGATGGCCGCAATACCTGACAGGGTCCGACCGAACAGAGATAATTTTTGGAGTCTCGTCAAGCCCACCGGCCGCAAAATATCCGAGAACAGCCTTAGATGAACCATAGGATCGCCCGAGCCGTCAAAGTGATCTATATGAGGCATTTTGAACATGTCCAGCAATGTCACCGCCGAATCAGTGTAGCCATCCTCTATGTCTCGGAACAAGTTGACTCATTGTGCTCGTTTAAACAGCTTTTCAAGCTTACTAACTTTCAAGGCAGTAGGATCAACCTCAAATTCGAACGGCGGGTCTGTTGAGAAGGCTGGTGCTTTTGAAATCTGTGGTAGGACTGGTGGCGGGACTGGCCCTGTTGGCACGTCTGTATTCTCCTGGATGTTAGCTGTATCCCCGGGTGTTGGAACCCTAGGTGGGGGTGGAGGTGAATGCAAAACAGATGCTCCGGCTTGTTATGGTTGCTGCTGTTGTTGAAGCCTAGAAATTAGTTCTCCCTACTGGGCCACAACCTCGATCTGACAAGCGGTAATCTCCACTTGGCGAGCAGCATCACGCTGCATGGCCTGCATGGTCTCTTGGAGTTGACGCATCACGTCCACTATACTGACTGTGAAATGCTAATCTGACTGAACAGGTGGATATTCTCTCTCAGTGGTGGAATCGGAAAACTGTACCCTACTGCGCACAGGTGAATCAGATAGCGACCGCTGAGCTGGCGACTGTTGTACTGGTGCCCTATGCCTAACTGCCCTCCGTCTTATAACCGGAGGTAATGAAACAAACACTGGTTGTCCATCAATAAGATCCTCAGATCTAGAAAGCCTTCTACCTCTAGTTCAGAGTGCTCAGGGGGTATCTGCGTTGTTGGAAGCAATTCAGCAACACTACCTTGCAAAAAGAAAATAAAGCAAAAAAAAGAAAAGAAACAACAATTAGGAAATGGACAACATCCCGACTTACATAGAAACAACACACAGTTGAAAATCATAAGCTAGATAATCTGTTCACAAACGCTGATTTCTGTCCCCCAAATTTCTGCCTCAAAACTGATACCCTCAAACACTGATGTCCTTAGACTGATACCCAAACTTGCAACTGATACATGCATTCCTATAGAGACACACCCTAACAACACATAGCAAGCAAGTGAGAGCCAAAAACACCCCTATGGTGGGGTAGGGTTTCCCTGTCCTATTTTTTCAGGAACTAGGGAGTCGCTACGCAAGCAAACGGTTTCAAACAACCTACATTCAGGTAAGTAACCTGGCCTAGTTTGGAATGGTCTCTATGGCTTCCGATATGCAACAAGGTCGATTGGTCAAAAAGGGTGCCTTCGCGGTGATCCTGATCCAAGGTTTGTGTTCCCATTGTGGCAGAGCCCGTAACCGGTCAGCCTTATGGCATGCTTTTTCAAGCAAGCCTCCGGTAAACCGTTTAGGAATAGCAGATGGCAAACGTTGTGACTTAGCCGCACCAATGCAAATGCAATGCAAAGAAACACATAAGTGTAGATAAAACAACATATCATGAGTTTCGAGTTGAGTTCTCTAAGTCCCCAGTAGAGTCGCCAGAAATTGTAGCACCCGACTTTCTTCGCGGGCCCCCCTTTTGGAGAATGCGCGAATTGGTCTTACTACAGTTCGAACTCCTGTCACTGTTCTGAATCTAATCTCACGAAGTGCAATGTGAGACTGATAAACACCAAAGAGTCCAAATCTGGCAATTGGTTTTGAAAAATCGATTTTGAATAAAAAAACACCAAGCATGGACTGCTTTACTAGATTACAGAATCGCCACCTAAATGTTTTATTTTTGGGAAATTTAGGAAACCCTGACTCGTGCCAAAGGCCACGTGTCCGTCATCACAAAAATTACCTCGGCTCGGGAACTTGGGTACGAGAGGGGAAGGTTCTGAAATGAGCACCCTCGCTCGCCCGATCAAAGATCGGCCTCTACTAAACATGATATGTTGTTTTATAAACCCATGTGTTCTTATTCCGATTATTAATCTAATTTACTATGTGATGCATACAGCATACAAGTATAGACTCGATCATGAGAATTGGAACAAAATAACTCATGTTTGTTTTTGAAAATGGTTTGAAAGTGCTAGTCGCAAGTAGGCTAAAGCGCAGATTTGCCACTCTCAAGTGGGCTTAAAACATGATGATTTTCCACTTCGCAAAGTGGGCTTAAAACATACATTTGATGAATTGTTCCAATTCAGGCAATCAAGCCTTCATCCACAGGCATTCATACAGTTTATCAATTAAGCAAATAGCCTCATGGCAAGCATGCTAACATGGCAACACTCACACTCATGCAAGGATGCTAAAGCATAAACACTTACAATGTACGCCGAGCCAAAACAGAAAACTCGTTAGAAATCATGCATGATCCTAGTTTATGTTAAGATCCCTAAGCAACACATGCAATATACAACTAAATAGGCTCGGCTATCTAAATGGCATATGAATGCAACACGATAACATGCTTCGAAACACGTATTCAAGTAGGTATTGAAATACAATGCAGTTTGAATGATGCGCTGAGCCCGGTACATGCAAGACAAATGAATGATGTACGCATGCAAGCATAAGGTATGCTAATCAAAATATGCCCTAAACTAACCATCGAAAGCGGTTAAATAAAAGGAAGAAAGACGTGGAGTTGGAAGACATGCACACACACACACACCCTTATTACAACATTGCATCCTCTCGAATGAGGGTCCGAATAAATAAGCTAAGCTATACTAAGCTAAGCTACTTATTACAAATCAATTAATTAACTAATTCTAGCTAGTTAATTACAACAAACCGAATGAAATAACTAATTACACAAATTAGCTAAAATATTACAACACTCGAATAATTACCTACACTAACTAATTAAAGCGATAAAGTGGCCTCGCGGTCGAGGAAGACATGCATGCTCGGTTGGCATCGTCCCGAAAATCCATTGCTTTGTCGTTAATTGCCTCTGTTTGAACTCGCCTTGGTTACTGAATATCGAACCAACCTCCTCACTACTTCTGCTCCAAAATAGAACGTTTTCTGTACAAAATTGGACTGGTGGCCGGTCGGCCACAAAAAGTGGCTGTCGGCCACCTTAACTGGCCAGTCGGCTAGTGAAAGTGGCCGGTCGGCTACTTGAACTGACCGGTTGGCCACCTGCTTTTCCAGGCTCCTGGTTTTGCTGCAACAGAGAACAACAGAGGCACAACAATGTATTTTGCAGGTAATGTGTGTACCTCCACTCTCCTTATCATGTCTCATGTTCAAAAGAGGGTGGCACTCGACTTTCAAGCCACCAACCAAGCATCTCAATGCATGATGGCCCAAAAACCAAGCTTGTACAAGCATTATGAATGCACACATAAGACTCAAGAGGCCTCCACCCTATCATGCACAATCAAGGGGGACGGCGACCAAGAAATGTGACACGTTTCATCACTTTGAGTATGAAATGTCTCATATTTCTTGTGTTTGGATTAACGTCCGATCCAAACACAATGCAATGCAAACAACATGCTTATCTTTCATATGTTTTACTTGGCTCAATTCTTGTTTACTCATTTTAGCTTACCAATTAGTCCATTAACCGGTTAAGTTCAATGCGCAAAGTCCTCTAGTTTGAAAGATGACCTAAGCTTCGAGTGCCTTGAGCATGAAGAAAGTATCACGCTGTTGGTTAGCAGAAATCCTCAAGGGAGGATTAAAACCATTAGACATGAATGCCTCAAGTTCATGCTCAACCAAACAAGGGACTTACGGCCACTTTCAAGGTGAATGAAAGTTTAAAACAATGGAGTGCAATGACACATATTTCAGCATTGAGATAGCATGCTAAGTGACTAAAAAAACAATGCGAACAACTTATGTAATGCATGCTCAAGAAGCCAAATACATTAAGCTAGTGAAGAGCATCACTCTAGAAGCATGCAATATCAAACTCAAAGGACCAAACCAACTCTGGACAGACCTCGAATATGTCAAAACAGAGGCCAAAACATGCTGAAATGGAAGTCCATGAGGCAATAAAATCATGCTCAAGTATTGGCTCGCAAACAAGGCATAGGGCACAACTCACAAAAGCTATGAAAGAGTAGAATATGTGAGAATGTGACTATGCTATATGCACTGAAATCATGTGAGAAATGAGGCTAAGGCATGCAAACAACTCAAGCAAAGCATGCTAGGAACATTGAAACACAAAGCTAGTCAAGGGCCTTTACGCTACAACCATGCACAACAAGTCTCACATGGCCAGGCCCACTCAAAACAGAGCTAAATCATGTTGAAATATGAACAAAAACATGTTGAGAATGAGCTAACACTAGCTAAAATATTCACCCAAAAAAACACTAGCTAAAATGATAGGCTCAAGCATGAAGCATGTTAGGCCAACAAGCATGATTGCACTACAAGTACCCAAAAACAAGCAAGAGGTGACCGAAACACCCAAAAATAGAGTTAAAGGATGACAAAACAAAGCCAAAAACATGCTTGAACTAAGTCACCAAAAAGTAGAAAAGCATGCTCAAGTATGAGGCCGTCAACATAAGCAAACAAGATACAAGGAGAGGGGATGACACCCTCCTATTTTAAGCCTCAAAACCAATTTTCTACCACTGAAATTCCTCTGATTTTCAGTGGTAGAAAGGCCAAACAAGGGTCATTACAAAGGCTAAGAAAGATGGCTCAAGAGGCTTTATAAGCCAAAGAGCAAAAGAGGGGAAACATCTCCTAATCAAGCAAGACTTAAACCCACATTTTAAAGCCTTAAAATCATAGTTTTTAAGAGGTTAAAAGCAGCCTTAAAATGGCATGCAAAGGTAGTCAAGCACTTAAACAAAACAAAGCTTAAAAAGGGGATATGCTCACTGTAGACACCCCATTTTTGACCGTCCTCAAGACTTGGACGTCACCGCTTGAACACTCGGTGATCATCCATGTTTGTGTTCGTCTTGAGTTCCCGGAGGCCTCAGCTACGCGCCTTGCCTCAGGATCTCTCGACTCGACCGTTTTGTGTCTAGTTTTGCACCAAACACTTGTGTTTTTGTTTTGGAGGGCAGGGAATGGCTTTTGGGACATCTCCACACTCCACCGGCCATGGCTTGAGGCCACCGGCTGTGTTATGTTGCCATCGGCCAAATGTGATGGCCGGCCGGCCAATTTCACTGCCAGTCGGCCACTTTTATGGCCGGCCGGCCAAATGTGATTTTCAACAGATATTTCTGTAGACAGCTGACAACTGTCATTCCAGGCTATACCCCAGCCCATGTCTGGACGCGAGACTTCTGAGGGGGCTGCAGATTGATATATCTATATCAATCAAGCTCTCTCAAAAGGGAGAGATATACAAGAGGAACAAGAGGGAAAAGAGATATAGAACTTGGAGCAAAAAAGCTCTCTCTCTCTCTCTCTCTACATTTTCTGCCTCTCTCTCCGAGGTTTAGGGCTTGTTTGTGCTCAAAAGTGCATTTTCTTTGCACTTTTTTATACAAACACCTAGTTCTCTACTCCCTTTATTGAGCTGAGGTCCTTGAAGGTGATTTTTGGGGTGATTTGAAGCCTTTTCTTGGTCCAAAAGTTGCTAATTTGCTGTTGTGCTTCAAGGGTGAGCTTTTACCTCTTTTAAGCCTTGTTTTCATAGCTTGTTTTGCCATATTTGCAACTATTTTTGAGCTTAACATATAACATAGAAAAGTCTTGTTTTTGAGTGCTCTAAATAGTTTGTTAAGGGTGTTTTAAGCTTTGGGGTTGTTTGACCCCTCTTAAGGCTTGTTTGGCCTTTGTTTTGTGCCATTTCGGTTGAGCTCCGGGACCATTGTGTTTTGACCTCCTCACCACTGAAATCTTGAGAGTTTCAGTGATGAGGATGGTGCCTTGAGGTCCTAGGAAGGAGAGGGTTATCCCCTCTCCTTGTTGTCCTTGAAAAGGGCCATTTTTAGCCTCTTGAGGGAGCATATAGTTTGAGTGTGTATTGACCATGCCTTGACTGATTTTCATAATTATTATGTCATAATATAGCATTGTTGTATGTTGGTTTTGGTACACCATGCTTGCTTAGCATACATGCCTTGTAATGCCTTGTTTTAGCCTTAACATGGTGCATCATTCATTAGTCTTACATGCACCAGGCTCGGCGCATCATACTAACTGCATAAGTATTTCAAA
>NW_021024657.1:598219-622593 GCF_004153795.1 Camellia sinensis | reverse complement strand
CCCGAACTACGTAAGGCTTGATTCCCATGTTTGGGATACGTAGGCAACTTCATCCCGAAGTCTGGCCCCCAGCACTTTCAAAGTGACTGTGTCCATATATTGGTTTTGACCATCTTCGTCTTCTCTGTATCCGAGAGTTCGGTTGCGATCATCACTCATGAGGACTGACTACAGTATGCTGCAGCGTTATCCAGACAAGGGGCAACTTTCCGTTGCCATGAGTCGCCATTCAAACCAGGGGCAACTTTCCATTACCATACAGCATCCTTCGAACAAGGGGCAATTTTCCATTTTCCTTCGGATTCGAGGTTGTGCATCTCAAGCATAGGTTCCGTACTCGTTGAGCATTGGCCATTTGCAAAAATAGTTTTTGAAAATTTTTACTGAGGTTGACCATTTTTATTTTCCAAAACTGGACCATTTTATTGGACCCAAAAAGGAGAATTTTCAGTGCTCATAGCCTGACTTGCATGATTTTCAAATCAAAAATCGAACAAGTGTGTTAATCTAACTCTCATATTGGTCAAAATTGTTTTAGTAGAAAACCAAAACAAAAAATGGTCATAATGATGAACTAGGGGCACAGTTGAGTCGGGCTTCCTGTTTTCCCCCATCGCCAACATACTTGCCAAGCAAGGCACAACTCGAGCTGTTATTAAAGGGCTAAAAGCTCTCTCAACCTCCGAGCAACGAGTTATCGAACCAAGTACGAAGCACGAATCTGAAGGGATCAAGGTACTCCGTTCCCTTACCTGGGGCATCAACCAAGCGCCACCGGAAGAAACAGCCGTGAGCTAACCATGTTGGGCATGAGCCCACAACTTCCCATTCATCCATTAAACACCCCCGGGAAGGGATAAAAAAATGAGATAATAAAGAATAGAGAGGTGTAAGTTGAGAAAAAGAGTAAGCAAAAAGGGTTTTGAGAGAAAAACCGAACTTGAGTGCCAGAGTGATGTGAGAATCACAAATGAGGAAAGGGTGGGAAACAATAGCCAGAGAAACTGGCTCCTCGTGATCTGAGGTCCCCCGTCTCCGTTAACGCGTCTGTATGTCGTGTCTTCTGTTTTGTTTACCTCAACCTTTGTTTTAAGTCTTTTCCGAGTGTGTCTCGTTGTGTTTAGGTTGTTTATCCTTTTGTCTTCGCTGTTGAGTCTTTCTCGCTAAGTTCAGTTGTAGGCTCAATACCCCGGTTTGAAGAAACCATCTTCAATTTCAAAAATTAATCATTTTGTGCTCAGAATGCTGTGTCATTCTCCACATTTGTGCAAAAACATGATTTGGTTCTTTCATACAACTACAAGGTCCACCCCCGATAAGTGTGAACAGGAAAACCTGGGCCTCTTTGAAGCTTCTGGATTTCAGATCGCATATGAGTATGCTTCAACTTCAGTAGATTCAACCTTCATGGTCCGTCTTGTCAGATTTGGACTGTTTGTTCAGGATCCGCTGTGTGCAAAATGAACCAAGCACTGTGTTATGAGTTGTATGTAGATTAATCCCCAGTAGAGTATGAGCCGAGTGTTCAGAATGTGCAGTGGTTGGTATGGTTTGTTTTGCTGTTGGCTGGTTCGTTATCTGATTATTACAATGCAAGTGTTCAATTTTTAGACAACAGATCAATTTCATTTACATTGAGGTACAACATGATACAATGCGATACAATATAGGAAATGTACAAATGCAACACTTTTTCAGAAAAAGGTTTGTTTCATTTCATCATTTTTTTTAAGTACATAGTTTTGGAAATAAAAATCTGCCTGCGGCAGTACAAGGTACTCTAACTACCAGCAAAAAGTACAAAAGAAAAAGAAAAAAGAAAAACAGCAAAAGTCTGGATCAATGACAAAAGGCCGTGGGTCTAGGGGTCCGTCATTGTCCTCTTCCTGGACGAAGGTCCAGGAACATCATCAGCATTGTCATCTGAGTCCGAGTCCGAGCCGTCTCCGGTCTCCTCCGACGACGACTCTGCCTCCGCCTCCGCCTCCGCCTCCGCCTCCGACTCCTCATCATCATCATCAGGGACAGGTGCCCGTGAGCTACTCCCAACATGGGTGCGCCCCGCCTTGGTGCGGGGATATGCTCTGCCATCTCCTCCGGTAGGAATAGAAGGTCCAGCTGGAACACCTCCCACGGTGGGAATCTGGAAAGGAGGCTGAAAAGTATAAGAGGCAAACGCATCAGTATGCCGTGAACAGTTTATCAGTACGGAATGTAGTGTATGAGTATAGTGTGCGAATGCCATGAGCAGTTTATCAGTGCGGAATACAGTGTACGAGTATAGTGTGCGAATGCCGTGAGCAGTTTGTCAGTATAAAATGCAGTGTATAAGTACAGTGTGCGAATACCGTGAGCAGTTTATCAGTGCAGAATACAGTGTATGAGTACAGTGTATGAATGACATGAGCAGCTTATCAAGTGTTGTGTTGTGCACTAGATTATGTGAAGCAGCTTATGAGAATGGTTTGAGGCCGTGATCAGAAGAACATACCGGAATGCTGTAGAGGGCCAGGAGGTCGAAAGTCCGCTGCAACATCCCCATCATGGAGGCATTCAGCTCCAAGGACTGCCGGGTATACTCGGAAGAAGCCTGCAAAAGTATCAAATGCATTAGTATTCTGCGGAATATCAAAATAAACTGAAATGAAATGCCAATACAAGATGCATAAAATGTAGTAATACATACCGGAGGCAAGTCATAGAAACCGACCAACTCATGGTCAACCGGAGGAGGAGCAAAGGGGATCTGGTACGTCGCCCCACCCTGCCCTCGGCATGTCATCATCGTGGGTAGCGCTGGCCAGCTAACCCCCCGACCCCTCCGAGCTCCGCTCCTGCCACGAACATGAGCTGTCCTCGACGTCCCTGCCCCAGCTCCAACTTCAGCTGCTGGCGCCACCGGTCTCCCTCTCTCAGCTCGACGGCCACTGCTCAGAGGCCGCATAATGTAGGTCTGGACGTACTCTCTGTAGTCGCCCTCGCCCCTGAAGTCCTCCGCGTCCCAGTCAATCGTGTAATCGGCCATCTGTTGGGCGGTGAACCTCTCGGTGTCCCTCATGTGGATAGGAGGCGGACCCGGAACTATCTGCTCTGGAAAGCCCAGGGTCTGGCATAAGAAACGCTCACCCAAGTACCAAGCCCGACAGACTGGGCCCTCCAACAAAATCCGGAAACGTGCAGTCTCCTCTGCACCGGCAAACTGATCCCGAGTCACGGCTGGCAATGGAGCCCAAGGCTGCCAGGTGATCTGAAAATGAAATACAAATTGTTATCTACTATTATTGACAATACAGTGTAAAGTGAAGCTTAAATGAATTGCAAGTAAAACATACCTTTGCGAGGGTAATAGTGTCGAAGTAGCGGCGGAAAAAGATGAATGTCTCCCGGGGCCTCCGCACGCACCTCACGTCAAAACGATGCGAAAATGGGACGACGAGAGAGGTCTCTACATCGGGCACTGGGGCGAGTCTTGGGAAGTAGGCCTACCCACAACTGCAGAGCCAATACCAGAAGGGTTATCAGATAAAATAGAACACAAAATAAAGCAGAAATTGCAGGACCATGTATTGTGCAGTGTATTGAGTAGAGTGTACAGTGTGTGCAGTGTATAGTCAGTGTAAAGCAGAGTATATGTGTGCCGTGTGTGCAGTATACGATCAGTATGAAGCAGACCATAGTGTGTGCAGTGTATAGAGTACAGAAAATGTAAAGCAGAAATGTAAAACAAGGAGAAAACATACCTCCCAAGCTCGCCAGTAGCCCCCGAGCCACTGTCCGCTGCAACGGGAGGCTGAGCTCATGTACCCGTACAGAATGGCCAAGGCAGCGCCACTCCAGTCATAGCGCAAGATCCGGGTGGCGTCCACAAGAGCGCTGAGCAGGCAGAGGGGCACAGTGTTCGCCCGGTCGGCGAAAATAGTTGTCCCCAGCAAGAACATGAGAAAGCCGCGCTCATATCGCTCCACCGCCTCCTGAGTCATCGGAGCCTCCTCGACTAAGGCTGGTTGGACTCTAAACTGGACCTCGAACCATGAATATCGAACGAAGCCGGGATGTGCGAGAGACGGCACCTCACCGAGCAGGAAGATCTGAGCAGCCTCCCACTCGTCCAAGTCGGTGTCGAAGGGGATCGGATCACCCCCTACCCCGATGCCTGTGAGCATCGAGAAATCATAGGGAGTCATCGTCATGTCTCCCGCGACGAAGAAGTGGAAAGAGTCGGTGGTGTCCCACCACCTCTCCACCAGAGCGGCAAGAAGAGGCCTGCTCGCCGTAAGGCGCGAGAGTCCCCTGCAGAATGCGCGAAATTCGGCCTGGTCAACAATACGACGGACTGCGTCCGGTAACTCCGTGTACCAATCCCGGGCGGCAACATTCCCATACCCGCGGACAGTATGAGAATCTCCCTGTTCAAAAGCAAAATAGTTGCGAAGAATATAAAATGTACGGTTTTGAAGAAGTATTTAGAATTGGTGACAATATAACGTATGTGCACGTTTTCAGGTTCAAACAAACATCGCGTGCCGGTGTGCTAGTAGGGAACTACAACATGTGACGTGTCAGTGTGTTTAAGTGGTTCAGTACAGGTATAGCGTGTGTGCACGTTTTCAGATTCAAATAGGTGCCGCGTGCCGGTGTGCTAGCAGGGAACTACAGCATGTGATGTGCCAGTGTGTTTGAGTGGTTCAGGGCAAATGTAGTGTGTGTGCACGTGTTCGGATTCAAACAGATATCAATTGCAGGTGTGTTCACAGTTAACTACAGTATACAGTGCATCAGTGTATCTGTCCTCGTTCTCTTCCTGGACGAAGGTCCAGGAACATCATTAGCGCTGTCATCTGAGTCCGAGTCTGAGCCGTCTTCGGTCTCCTCCTCCGACGACTCTGCTTCCGCCTCCGACTCCTCATCATCATCATCAGGGACGGGTGCTCGTGAGCTACTCCCAACATGGGTGCGCCCCGCCTTGGTGCGGGGGTATGCTCTGCCATCTCCTCCAGTAGGAATAGAAGGTCCAGCTGGAACACCTCCCATAGTGGGAATCTGGAAAGGAGGCTGAAAAGTATAAGAGGCAAACGCATCAGTATGCGGTGAGCAGTTTATCAGTACGGAATGCAGTGTATGAGTATAGTGTGCGAATGCCATGAGCAGTTTATCAGTGCAGAATGTAGTGTACGAGTACAGTGTGCAAATGCTGTGAGCAGTTTGTCAGTACAGAATGCAGTGTATGAGTACAGTGTGCAAATGCCGTGAGCACGGGCGTAAAACACAAGAAAACGGACAAAGAAAGGGGGGGAAATCTTCTAGAGAGAGAGGGAATGTAATTTCGGCTAGGGGGGAATGAAAGAAATAGGGTGTGAAACCCTATTTTAAAAGACCTAAGGCGAAAAGTCAAAATGCCCCGAATCAGGCATTTTTGGTCGGTCGGCTATATTTTTGGCCGGTGATGTGTTTTTGCGGCCGGTGGACAGCCGGTGACTGCCCCTTTTGGCCGGTGAGCCTCCTACAGCCTTGTTCGGGTCAAATTAGTGGTTTTGGACCTTCATTGCTCAAGTCAGTGCAAGAATAGTGCATTTCCGAAGCTCAACCAGCCTCTGTTTCAAACCTCGGACCGTGTCTTTTGTGCGTGGCACTCGAATTTGTGCAAGGTGTATCCTTTTGGTATCCTTTTTTATCTCTTACAAGGTTCGAAAGTTGCCCCACGTGGGTTACATTACAACGCTCTATCATAAACGCACGCTGATTTTACGTCATTTCTGTCACGTCATTGCGCACACACCTCGCATTGTCATGCACATGCATAATCATGCATTCAAAATAACAAAATTCATGTATTTGCCCAGTCTGGCGAGATCTTAAACCCGCTCGGTTGCATTGTCATGCATTTCAAACGACCCGCGTGATTGCGCATTCGGGTTCATATGCATTGTCTTGCATATCAAAAGACGTGCGTTGTCAGGCACTTACATCATCTGCATTGTCATGTATCTCAAAAGCCGCACGTTGTCGCGCATTTCAAAATCATGCTTCATCACGCATTTGCATTTCAAAAACAAAACAAAACAAAAAGTGCATATATCATGCATCATTGTAAAAAGTGCATATGTCATGCATCATTGTAAATAGTGCATATGTCATGCATCATTGTAAATAGTGCATATGTCATGCATACCACTGTAAATAATGCATATGTCATGCATCTTACTGTAACTATTGCATTTACGCCCATCCATTGCATATTTGTAAATAGTGCATTGTAGCTTGCATGCATTCACTACATCACCCCCACCTATGGCTTGCGCCTTTCCATGTTGAGCTTGGTCTGGTATGTGCCCACACTTTTCACATCAAAGCACAGTTCTGCATGTGTACGCGCCTATTCCACGCTGGTATGTTGGTTTGAGGGTTGCGGCACCGTTTCTGTGTTAGATGCGGTTTGTTTGAGTACATGCCTTTCCTAGGCAAGATCTGGTTTTGCCCGCGTGCCTTATCCATTATAAATATTCCATTCCATTGCATATTTGTATATATTGCATTGTAGCTTGCATGCATTCACCGCATCATTTCCATCTAGGGCTTGCGCCTTTCCACGTTGAGCTTGGTCTGGTATGTGCCCATACTTTTTACGTCTATACACTCATAGTTCTGAATGACCGTTCTATGTTAGACATGGTTTGTGTGTGTCCATGCCTTTCCTCGGTAAGATTTGGTTTGGCTACTTGCCATATCCATTATATATATTACATTATAGTGTAATTTTTGCATCCAACATTAGGATCATTGGTCTTTCTTCAACGGGTCATTTCCCTACCTATGTCATTCCACCCAATTACTTGTTCTTGTGTCCGTCTACATCACTCATAGTTCTGCATGTGTACGCGCCTATTCCACGTTGGTATGTTGGTTTGAGGGTTGCGGCACCTTTTTATGGTAGACGGACTTGTTACTTCCATTAATCTATTTGACATTTGTGTGGTTTTGAACTGCTCATGATTTGATTATGATTCAATTGCATTGCATTTTCATCTGCATTACTATACATAGTTTTGTATATATTACATATCATTTTGCATTCATTTTGCATATTGTAACGATATCTGTACCTGTTAAGTTCGCTTTCTTCCAGGCACGATATTGTTATTTTTTTTTTGTGGTTAAGGGGGGGTTCATTTGAGGTGCTGTGCAACCGACAACCGCGCAGGTATTGTATTCTCCGAGTGAGACGTATCGAGAATTACATAATTCTCTTAATCCTTTCTGCATCATAGTGTAGTTTTGTGTATGCTAGCTTAAAACTGTCGATGTTATGCTTCGTTACAGCTTTCTGTTGATGCATAAGTTATGCTCGGCTTTGTGCATTGTCTTGCATTTTGCCCCTGCCTCGGCACAATATCTTGTCTGTCTTGCATGTTTGTCTAAGTCTTCGGCCTTGTCAAAAATGGGTCGTCTCTGGGCTTTGACATTCACTCCCGTCATTGTTTACTTTTCGAGTTCTGTCAAAGAGGGGCAACTGTAGACACACCATTTTTGACCGTCCTCAAGACTTGGACGTCACCGCTTGAACACTCGGGTGATCATCCTGTTTGTGTTCGTCTTGAGTTCCCGGAGGCCTCGGTACGCGCCTGCCTCAGGATCTCTCGACTCGACCGTTTTGTGTCTAGTTTTGCACCAAACACTTGTGTTTTTGCTTTGGAGGGCAGGGAATGGCTTTTGGGACATCCCCACACTCCACCGGCCATGGTTTAAGGCCACCGGCTATGTTATGTTGCCATCGGCCAAATGTGATGGCCGGCCGGCCAATTTGACTGCCGGTCGGCCACTTTTATGGCTGGCCGGCCAAATGTGGTTTTCAACAGATATTTCTGTAGATAGCTGGCAGCTGTCATTCCAGGCCATACCCCAGCCCATGCCTGGACGTGGGACTTCTGAGGGGGCTGTAGATTGATATATCTATATCAATCAAGCTCTCTCAAAAGGGAGAGATATACAAGAGGAACAAGAGGGAAAAGAGATATAGAACTTGGAGCAAAAAAAATCTCTCTCTCTCTCGACATTTTCTGCCTCTCTCTCTGAGGTTTAGGGCTTGTTTGTGCTCAAAAGTGCATTTTCTTTGCACTTTTGCATACAAACACCTAGTTCTCTATCCCTTTATCGAGCTGAGGTCCTTGAAGGTGATTTTTGGGGTGATTTGAAGCCTTTGTTTGGTCCAAAAGTTGCTGATTTGCTTCTGTGCTTCAAGGGTGAGCTTTTACCTCTTTTAAGTCTTGTTTTCATAGCTTGTTTTTCCATATTTGCAACTGTTTTTGAGCTTAACATATAACATAGAAAAGTCTTGTTTTTGAGTGCTCTAAATAGTTTGTTAAGGGTGTTTTAAGCTTTGGGGTTGTTTGACACCTCTTAAGGCTTGTTTGGCCTTTGTTTTGTGCCATTTCGGTTGAGCTCCGGGACCATTGTGTTTGGACCTCCGGGACCATTGGGGTTGTTTTGTTTTGTGCCATTTCAGTGATGAGGATGGTGCCTTGAGGTTCTAGGAAGGAGAGGGTCATCCCCTCTCCTTGTTGTCCTTGAAAAGGGCCATTTTTAGCCTCTTGAGGGAGCATATAGTTTGAGTGTGTATTGACCATGCCTTGACTGATTTTCATGCTTATTATGTCATAATATAGCATTGTTGTATGTTGGTTTTGGTACACCATGCTTGCTTAGCATACATGCCTTGTTTTAGCCTTAATATGTCCTATGCTTTGAGCCCTTATTCAAGCATGTTTAGGCCTAGCTTTGTGAAGCTTTTATGTTTGTCTTGCCATGCTTAAGGTCTTTCCTTGGCTGTTTTGGTCGACCAAGACATGCATTGCATAGTCCTTTTGCATTTTGGATTGTTAGCCTCAAGTGTGTGAGTGTGTAGTGTGTGTTGCTTGCATCATTTTCAGTGGTTTGGAACCACTTACCATGCTATTTCAGCTCTCATAACATGCTTGCATGCATGCCTTTGATGCCTCTTTGATGCCTTAAAAGCTTGTGTTGTATGCTCCATGTTTAGTCTCTTTTGCATGCTTCCATGTTTAAGCCACCTGGATACCATCTAGGTGTTCCCTTTGCATGGTCTAGTCCTACCTCGAACCTGTTTTAAGCCCTGTTGGCCTTGTGAGGCTTGGTTGGCTTGGCCATGATTCAAGTCTCCTTGACTAGCTTCAAGTACTCGGACCAATTGCACGCCATGTTTGTCTTGGTTAAGTTGGTTTGGCACCATCATTAGCATGGTTTTCAAAGCTTACATTGCATGCCCTTAGTCCATGTTTAGTCTCTTCCAAGCATGCTTGAGAGTTGCCTTTTGATGTTTAAATGTTGGCCCATTAACATGTGCATGTGTGTGTGTGTGTTGGTCCTCATGTTTGAGCACTTCGGCCACTGATTTTGGCATGCTTGCGAGCCATCCTAAATTAGTTTAAGTCCATCCCCTTTGCTTGATTGTGTGCTCACCCTGTATGTTTGCTTGCATACTTGCATATTCGCATTGCATTGCCATGTTGTATGCTAGTTCACATACTTAGGTTGCATTGCATTTGCATGCATGCTTCACCTCTTGATCAAGCCATGATAGAGGTTCAAAGCCCCTTGATTTGTTTATGTGCATTGCATTTCATTTGAAATCAAAATGCACACTTAATGCTTTGGGCCATCATGCATGGAAATACGCGATTGGTGGTCCGAGAATCGAGAATCATATCCCTTTGAGTCATAAATATGATAAGGGGTGTGATTGGTGCATACATTGCTTGAAATACATTGTCATGCTATGTTTTGCCCTCTACTGCTGTCAAAAACAGATTCTGTAGGAAGATTTGGTCGGCCGGCCATCTGCAGTGCCGACCGGCCATCCATAAGTGGCCGATGGATTAATTTGTGGCCGGTGACCATTCTCCATGGCCGGTGACCAACTCCCTCAGCCGGTGGTGTTCCACAGCATTCAGGGAAGCAACCCTGAGATTTGTGCAGTCTTCAGAGAAGGATAACAGTCAAAGCAGAGGCAACTTGTGCATGGCAGTGGCTTTCCGAGCAAAGCCGAGTGCGCATTGCATTGGGCCCTCTTCCCGAGGCTGTTTACTACTTTTATTAGATTAGTTAATTTGTTAATTAATTAATTTGTCTGTAATAATTAATTAGCTTGTAGGTTAGTTAATTGTATTATTCTTTCGGTCCCTCCGAAAGAGGGCAAATTGTGTAATAAGCGTGCGTGTGTGTGATGCATGTCTTCCAACCCCACGTCTTTCTCCCTTTTATTTAACCGCTTACAATGGTTAGTTTTAGGGCACGTTTCAATTAGCATACTTATGATAGTATGTTTGCATACATTCACTCGTATTACACACACCGAGCTCGGCACATCATACTAACTGCATCATATTTTAATTCCAATTTGAATACATGTATTGAATTGTCACATCTCACATGCCATTTTAGATTAGCCGAGCCTATTCTAAATTGAATCTTGCCTGTGTTGCATTAGCCATTGCTAACATGAACTAGGATCATGCATGATTACTAACTAGTTTCTTGTTTTGGCTCGGAGTACACTGTAAGCATTTATGCTTTAGCATCTCGCATGAGTGTGAATGTTAACACAACAACATGCTTTCCATGAGGCTAATTGCTTAGGTGATTTACTGCCTGAATGCCTGTGGGTGAAGGTTGGATTATTTGAATTGGAATATGATCTCTTCACATGTTAGTTATCTTATTTTCATAAGATTTATGCTTTGAAACCCTTTTCAAATGGCGAGAGATTAGAACACTCCAAAGTAGGTCATCTGGTCTATATTTGTTTGCTCCACATAGTAAGGATAGTATTAATAATTGAACGGTCTAATCATATTGTGTTAATAATTCTCACATCAATGACTAGTAGAGGCCGATCTTTAATCGAGCGAGCAGGGGTGCTCAATTCAAGACCTTCCCCTCTTATCCCTAAGTTCCCGAGTCGAGGCAACTTTGGTGATGACGGGACACGTGGCCTTTGGCACCGAGTCAGGGTTTCCTAAATTCCCCCATAAAAATATTTAGGTGGCGACTCTGTATCTGGCAAAGCAGTCAATGTTTGGCACTTCTTTTCAAAAATCTGTTTCTCAAAGCGATTTGCCGGATTTGGACTATTTGGTTCAGATTAAGGACCGTGACACAAATTGAGTTCGAATTGTAGCGAGGCCCACGGGCGCGTGTACACTCACCCATGAAGGACAGCAACAAGACAATAGCTTTTCTGAGCCAAGACCAGCTTTAGGAAGTCCAAACAAGCCTTAGGGAATCTTAGCTCCAAGGTCAAGATGTTTGGCTAAGGGTTGTAGGCAAAATATGTGAAGAACACTCATTTTCAAGCACAATATAGAGAGAGACGGAGAGAATTCTAGAGAGAGTTCAATTTAGACTTTAAATTTTCTGAACCCCAAATAAGGGAGAGGGACCCTCCTTATATTGAACAAGCAAGCCAAAGCTTCATTGACAAGCTAGAAGCTTGTTTGAATCCATCCATACACGTGTATGGAGGATACAGTCAGTGTGCAACAACTGGCTCAAAAGATCTGAAAAGATCTGAAAAATGAGAGAATTGGCAGCCGACCACTTCAACTGGCCGGTCGGCCACTTCAACTAGCCGACCGGCCACTTCAAGTGGCTGGCAAGGAGAAAAAATGGCCGGCAAATGCCAAAAGTGGCCGGCATGGCCCTTCTCCCCTCTAGGCAAGAGGCACCAAGGTCTGGCCCAAAAACAAGGCCAAAACACAGAGGGTTTAGAGGCTCAAAGACACGGTATCCAGCCGAGAACCTCGGGCACTCAAAACGAGCACAATCATCGCGCGCACAAGCGATGATGTCTGAGTCTTAAGGTTGGTCCAAAATGGGGTGTCTACAGCCGCACAATCAATCTTACTATTTTCCTTCTATGGTGGGCACAAAAGACAGTATGTATGTACCGGTACATGTTCAATATATGAGTACACATATTTTAATGATGAATTAATTTTTTTTATCGGTCAATATTTTTTTGAACAAAATTTGTAATATGTACTTTGTTTTTATAGGCACAGGGTTATTACAATGGAAACACTAAACAATATTGGAAGCACATCAGGAATGGTTAACAATATAAGCAATTAAAGTTCTACAGTGCCATCAAAATTTGTTGACTTGAATATAGATGTGGATCCAAATGTCCCATTTTATTTTTAGTTTTGCACTAGTAATTGTTGGCCATTGTCTGACCCTTTGTGTTTTTGGTTAATCATGGAAGATTTGTAATTTGTGGCTTGCTAAACTTGTATGAATTCTGAGAGTGCTGCCTCCTTTGTAAGAATATTTGAATAGTGGTTTGCTAAATTTGTGATTTGCTAAAGATTTGATAGTGCTGCCTCTTTTAGAATGTTATTTTTCATGTCATTTGGTCCCAGTCGGCATTTATTTTTGATATATGGGTTGAACAATCCGACAGGTTGTTATTTTTGAAGTCCTTTAATTTGGATTCTATTTATGTGCATGGTTGTTATAGACAATTGCCGTAGATTGCTGTTGAAATTTGAATGGAACTTCTTAAGTTTCAAAACAATTTGACAGGTTGTTATTTTTGAAGTCCTTTAATTTGGATTCTATTTGTGTGCATAGTTATTGTAGACAATTACTGTAGATTGCTGTTGAAATTTGAATAGGACTTCTTAAGTTTCAATGAGACTTCTTAAATTGTTGTTGAAATTTGACAGATCTGGACGGTGTAGATGTTTTGACACAAGATGGTTGTGGATCAACTTGTGTTGTTTAGAGGCACTGAACATGCTTTTTTGTCCCATTATCTTTGCCATTGACTTAATTAATGTCTTTGGGAATCTTCTTGAATCATTGTTTAGGACTGCCTTAGCTGATTCAATGCTCGAAAGAAAAACATGGGCTTGCCCTAATACAATGGTTTTGAAGCAGATTCCATACCTGCTAAAAGCAAAATCAATAGTATCTCTTCTTTATGGTAATATTTATATTTTGATTGAGCAAAGGCACCTGAGGTACATTTTGCATGACCAAACTCATCTATATACACAACACAAAGTAGTTTACATCATTAAGTATTCATGAAAATTTTCAAAATTGAACAACTCGGTCATTTACATCATTATGTACAAAAAGATACAAAATACGAAAGAAGTTTACGATTACATTCATGAAATTCGTCATAACGTTAGAGACTCTGAGATTTACATGATAAAGTACAAAATGACACAAAAAATAATGACATATATCATAATTTTGAAGTTCTTCTCCATCATTTTAAGCCTTGTACCATACTGCAGAATTTCATTGTCCATCTCACAAAGCCTTGTCTTTATATCGTTTAATTCTTCTGTTCTTATAGCTTTCCGAGGTCCAACATTGGAACGGACTGTGGACCTACTGTCGTCATCATCCTCATCTGCGAATTTGAAGTAATTACAGTGTTCCTTATGACTCTACAATGCACAAGAATTGGTTAATCAAATCACATAAATAACTTTGTACACAATCAAACATAAAATTCTATAATCGATACTTACATATTTCGACAAGCAAACAAAGAACAAACGTCCTTGGTTTCCATTGTCATTCGTGCGTACAATATACATCGCCGCAGTTCTCCCACAATCACACAATCGTGGTTTTAATCTTATGTTACTATTATTAGTAGAAGAAGAAGCCATAGTTCTCTAATCTACTATTATTAGTAGAAGAAGAAGCCATCAGTTGTCCCATGAAGCAGCCAACAACAACCAGTTTTTAACACATATTCCAAATCAGATTTATGTAATAGATTTATAATAGCTTTGTAAAAGATTTACAGATTTCTAATAGATTTTAACACAGATTTCGAATAGATTTCAACATAGATTTATAACTTATTATAACAGATTTACAAATTTCAAGCCATATTTCAACACATATTTGAAAACAGATTTGATTGTTTATAATTTTAGGACGTATTTTATTGTTCATAATTTTACATATTTCAAGCAAATCTACACACAGATGTATGAACTCAAAACCAAACCCATGTGTATTTTACCATCAAACAGATGTATTAGGGGTGTGCGCGGTGCGGTTCGGGCGGTTGGAGAGTAAAATTACAAACCGAATGGCGGGTTAGCGGATTAGCGGATTGACAAATTGCGGTTAGGGCGATTTTTGGCAGATTGGCGGATTGAAGAACATTTTAACTAATTATCATACATTTGCATAATATATAACACTAATTTGTATAATATTTTGTAGATATATAATACAAAATAATTTTACATAATATGTTTCATATATATAACCACTAATTTGTAATAAATTGCATATCTTAAATTTCTCTAACATTCATTTTTATATTGATATTTCATTGAAAATTAAAAAATATATACGTATTAACTATAGCAGAGTGGTGTGGTTTGGTTGGTGGATTATAAATTTTAAAGTTTAAACTTTGGTTAGCGGTTAGAACGGTGCGGATTGATGCGGATCGGTATGGTTTTAGCGAATCGGGCGGTATTTTGCACAGCCCTAAGTTGAATAACTATTCAAGCAGATTTCTAACAGATTTCAACACAGACTTATAACTTATTATAATAGATTTACAAATTTCAAGCCAGATTTCAACACATATTTGAAAACAGATTTGATTATTTATAATTTTAAGACAAATTTTATTGTTTATAATTTTACATATTTCAAGCAAATCTACACATAGATGTATGAACTTGAAACCAAACCCATGTGTATTTTACCATCAAACAGATGTATTAGTTGGATAACTATTCAGGCAGATTTCTAATAGATTTCAACATAGATTTATAACTTATTATAACAGATTTACAAATTTCAAGCCAGATTTCAACACATATTTGAAGGCAGATTTGATTGTTTATAATTTTACATATTTCAAGCAAATTTGCACATAGATGTATGCACTTGAAACTAAACCCATGTGTATTTTACCATCAAACAGATGTATTAGTTGGATAATTATTCAAGTAAATTTTTAATAGATTTCAACACAGATTTATAACTTATTATAACAGATTTACAAATTTCAAGCCAGATTTCAACACATATTTGAAGACAGATTTGATTGTTTATAATTTTAAGACAGATTTTATTGTTTATAATTTTACATATTTCAAGCAAATCTGAACAAAGATGTATGAACTTGAAACCAAACCCATGTATTTTATCATCAAACAGATGTATTAGTTGGATAACTATTCAAGCACAACCAAATTAAAGCCAAAACCAATTAAAGAAAATCTGAAAGCAGATGTGTATTTTACCACGCAGATGTATATTTCAAGCAAAACCAAACAGATGTAAGCAGAGGATAACAAATTAAAAGGCAAATCCCAAACCCTAACACATCACAAATTAAAGCCAAATCCCAAACCCTAACATAAATTGCAAGCAAAATCCAAACCCAAACAGTCCCAACCAACTAATTTCTACAAAAATTGAGGGTAATTGTAAACCCTAACTTTGCGATTTTAGGTTTACCTCAGATTCGCTATCGCAGGTTGTTGTTCGTCCTCCGCCGTCATTCGTCTTGCTTTGTCGTCGTTCGTCATTTGTCGTCGTTCGTCCTCTATTATCGTTCATCTTGCTTCGTTTTCATCGTCGTTGTTCGTCTTACTTTGTTGTCATTCGTACTCCTTTCGCAACCAGAGACAGATAGGAAGTTCTTGAGAGAGATATATCGAATGAGAGGGATGAGTAGAGAGACAGGTGGGAGAGACGAGAGTGAGAGAGAGGTGAGAGTGCTGAGAAAGATGAGTGCTTAGAGTTCTTTTTTTGTTTGGAGAATATAGTGACCTGAGGTGAAGAGGAAAGCAACAAGAGATTGAGAGAAGAGAGAAACTTGTACTTTCGAGCCAGTCGAGCCCAAGATATTCAAGCTACGGATCATTTTCCTATTTATCTATAATTTGAGAAGAATTTTATTGTATGCCTCTCTTATCATATATAATTTTAGTTATGTTATTTTTTTTATTTAATTATGATTAATTTTTTTTAATTATAATTAATTTTTTTTAAAAGTTATATATGGGTTAAGTAGGAGGGCATAGGAATTGTATTTTTTTTTTTTTTGGATTAGGTATGGATTGATCATATAAGCCCGATGTATGGGCTATATTTGGATAGACATGAAGTTTCTTATTTTGTAATGTCAGTTCGGCCAAACCCAACCTGTTTTGTATTTATCCACCTCTAAAGGTTAGGATAAAATACTTAAAAAGTAGTGGTATTTGCAATGCTATTTGGTGTGGCTTGAAGGTAAAATTATAAATCAACACATGGGGTTTGAAGCTAAAATTATAAACTAAATCATAAATGGTGAATCGATAAATAATTAAATTGCGAGTTGAGTAGTTTGAATTTGTTAGTTGATTGAAGAATAATTTTAAATAATCATCAAGCGTTTGCATAATATATAGTAGGTGTTTGGAAAATTGCTATTTTGGTTTTTTATAATTTTAATAGGCTAAATTTTTTGTGTTTTAGAAGATAGTTAGATTTTTTTATAGTTAGATATGATATTTGTGTGAAAAATGAAATGATTATAGGTTTAATGTGATATTTTATCTTATTGACTATTTTAAGATATTTTATGTTTTTGTAGATTTTAGCTCAAAAAGCCAAAAAAATAGACTTTGCCATAGTGGTGTTTTGGAAATAAGATAAAATTTATAAATTTTAGTGACAATTAATAAAATTCGTGGTAAAAAATATTACTAATTATTAACTTTTAATAACATACATAAAAAATTATCACAAAAATTTATTTTTTAATAATAATTTAACTAAAATTTATTTTAAATAGGGTTTTAACTAGGTATTTTACTTTTGCATTTATCCATTCATTTGGTTTGGGGTTTTGGTTCGTTGTTGGTCCATCGCTGTATAACTCCCTTAAATCAAATCCCTCTCCCCACTGTCGTCTCTCTCTCTCTCTCTCTCATGGCGTCTTCGCTCTCAGCTTGTAATGGGCTTGCAGCTTCTTCTCGTTTTCCATGGAAGAAGAACGGTAGTAGCAGTCTCTCCTCAGTGAGCTTGTCTTCAAACCCAAACATCTCTCTGCAATTCCTTGGTAAAAGCAGTCAGAGCCATGTCAAGCAATCCCTACCACAACTCACTTCCACTCCAAGGCCTCTCACTGTCATCTCCATGGCACCCCCTAAATCTTCTGGTGGTAAACCCAAGAAAGGTAATTTCAATCAAACAATTGCTTATTTTACAAACATTCCCTTATCTTATCTTATCTTTCTAATGTTTATATATATGTATATATGGGTGGTTGCAGTGACAGGGGTAGTTAAGCTGGCTCTGGAGGCTGGGAAAGCCACACCTGCACCCCCTGTTGGTCCAGCTCTCGGTGCTAAAGGTGTCAATATTATGGCATTCTGCAAAGACTACAATGCAAGGACTGCCGACAAAGCTGGTTATGTCATCCCTGTTGAAATTACTGTCTTCGACGTATGTTAGTCTTATTTTTCTCTGAAATTCCCTTCCTCATTTCTAAATTCATCATTTTGTGCAAATTTCTGTTATGAATTTGTTAGCTTCATTGGAGGGCTTCTGTTCTGTCCCTAAGTAGAAACATTGGTTTTCTAGACTTTTTGTGTTCATTTTGTTCTAGTGCTGGTGTTTTGATTACTGAGCATCTACAATCCTTCACTTTTTCTTTCATCAAATTTAAATCTGATGAAAAAGTATTAAAAAATCATCTCCAAATCACTTCATCAAATCAACGGAGAGTCATTTTTTTTCATCAAACTGAGAATGCATCAAATCCGTCATCAAATTTGAATTTGATGAAAATTTAAAAAGATAAGCATTGGAGATGATTTTTTTTTCATCGAATTTGATGAAAAGGGAAATTTGGGATAAGAGAGGAATTAAAAAAAGAAAAAATGATGACAATTTGATGACAGGATTGGAGTAGTTCATATCAAATCAAGCCTTTTACTAAAATTTCGAATCAAATTTGATGAAAAAAATTGATGAAGGGTTGGAGATGGTCTTCAACCCCGTTGCTTTTAAATTTCTGAAATGTATAATTCATTCATTCTGAAATGTATCCCTTTTTTTTTCCCCCCACTGCAGGATAGAAGCTTCACTTTTATCTTAAAAACTCCACCTGCTTCAGTTCTTCTCCTTAAGGCTGCAGGTATCTTCCTCAATTTATTTATTTTGACCTAATGTTTAATGCTTTTCTTTTCTACTACCATTTCAATTGTTCCCAGTTCCCATCAGTGTTCATGCAAGAGGTTTCATTGCTGATGTGGTGCATTTGTGTTGCTTTGAAATGCCTGGAATGTATGTTCAGTTATTTTCGTTTATGATGACCCTATTCGCTAATTTGATATGTATATATATATTAAATGGAACGAATGGTACTTTTAGCATTGATCTCTCTTATAATTAAAATCAAATTGAGGGATAAATTCTCAATTATGCAAATCCCTGAGGTTACTGGAATTCTTGTGATTAAGAATTAACAGTGATCAAAATGTTAAGGTTCCTCTTTGCCAGAACTATAGCTTAAGTTGTGGAGGAAGATGGTGACCTTTGGCACAGCCAGTAGATAGTATCCTTCTTTATTTCCATGTCATTTAAATTTGATAAGGTTAGAAAATGTAATTAGAAGGAAGAAGAACTTTGGAAAATGATGCGTTTGGAGACATTGTGGAAACTGAGGGTGTGTTTGGTTTGTTTTTGGGAGAGTGATTTTCAAAAAAAAAAAAAAAATTGGAGAGAGTTTAGAAATTTTTTTGGTTTATTTGGTTGTATATTTTGAAAGTAGTTTTGGAGTTTGGAGTGATTTGATATTTTGTTGTAATTGAGTAGTTATGTGTAAGAGAAAAAGTGATTGAGAAGAAGAAATGAGAGAGAAAAAGTGATTGATTGATGTGTAAGAGAGAGATAGTGATTTTGGAAATTTTTTTTCAAAAACAACTCTCCCAAAAACAAACCAAACAAGCCCTGAATGTTTCTATCCCTCACTTTGGTTGACATAACACTTGGATCATTGAAATTTATTATCTTTAATGAGCCAAATAATTTTTTATGAATGACATCCCAAGGCTAGTTGTGTTGGTTGCCGAATCAGGTGTATTTTTCAAACTGCAGGTATCTGTGCAATAATGGTGTTTTTTCTTTCTTTCTTTCTTTCATTCTGTCAGTTTAGTTGGGGTGGGTGGGGATTAGATGATGTTTATTGTTATGACCCAAACCCCGCTCCTAGAGGTTTGGATCATAACTGACCAGTAATCATGAGATTACCTACGACCTCAAATAGAAATCAAATCATAATTAATTATCTGGGGCTAGGAGCAGAGGCAGAAGCAGAAATAGAAATAGAAATAGAAATATAAAATTTGTCTAATGAGCTTGTGCATAAATGGCATGAACGAAATCATTTTGTACATTAATAACTCACACCCATACATATATAAAGAAATCTCACGTCCAAGATCCTACATATATCACAACCATACAAAAACCAAAACTTATATACAGATATGGTCAAACATGACCAACAAAAGAAAGTAAAAGATGAAAACAAAATAATCAAAAGCCTCGAAGAAGAGGCACTCCAAGTTGACATCTCACAGCCGGTTGCTCACCTACATACATATATATATATATAAAGAGTAAGCGAAAATCCAGAGAATAACATCAAAGTAAAGAGGTTAATGAATGAGATTCGTATATAAATAAATCATACTTACACTTATTACATGTGGAATATTATTCCCATTCATAACAGACTTAAGCAAATCATAACGAAGCAAAACGACCTCGGGTCCAGTCCATTATACTTAAAACATATCAAAGGAACAAAACGACTTTGGGTCCAACATATTCATATTCAAAACGACCTTTGGTCCAATGTATTCTTATTCAAAACGACCTTTGGTCCAATGTGTTCTTATTCAAAACGACCTTTGATCCATTGAGACAAATATACAAAACAATCTTGGGTCCATTGAGACAAATATACAAAGCGATCATGGTCCAACTCATATGCAAATTGACCTTAGGTCCATTATATGCAAAATGACCTTAGGTCCATCATACTTTAATCTTTATCAAATCAAATTCAAAAGTCGCATTGAAACATTCGAAGTCTCATTCGTATTTCAAAAATCATAAGCTCCGAGACTTACCATAAAAGCATTTAAGAAAGTAGCATATAACAAAATATCTTTACTAAGATATGACTCACAATGATTTGGTTGTTAATACGGCCTCGCGGATGAACCTACACAATTCATAACACAAACATATCGGATCACATTACTTATTTAAACCGTTCATTAACTTATTCAATTCTCTTAGGCTTCTAACTCTTTAATTCATTTAGAATACTCAATTTATGCCTAAGAGTGCTCAAAAAGGAATGGGAACGGAATTGTGAACAACCTATGACTTTTCAAAATATATGCTAAAACAAGGCACTTCGCTCGAGCGCAACATTAGTCGCTCGAGCGGATCACATGGTCTGCAAAGTATTGGATGGTCCGAATCTAAGCTCGATGGTTGTTCGAGCCAAGGTGCAAAATGAACTCGCTCGAGCATTAACTTGGTCACTCGAGCCTACAACAAAACTCTGCAAAACTGGATGCATGATATGTGTGCTTGAGCGATGGCTTGTTCATTCGAGCGATTAGGTCGAAATCCGGGTTTTGCAAAACTGAATAGAACTTCAAAGCATATATTTTCAAATCAAAAGCTTGCATAGCTTGTACACAACCTCTCAAACACTTAAAAACTCTTCTATAACACATGGATACAAAACCAATTCTCAAACCTCATGGTCAAACTTCATGAATTCAAACTCAAATGATCATGCATGTAACATTTAATTTCAAATTCCTTTCCAAAGCTTACGAAACATGGAGATTAGCTTCAAAACAACTTAATTCTTGAATGCATGTATAATATGATCCTCAATTCTAACATGGATGACAAAAATCATACTCAAAATGATGAAACTCAGCAAAACTATGTATGCATGTGTGATTTAGCTTCAAATGCATCATCCTTAACTCATTTCTTATATTTAATCATATATTTCTTGAATTCACATCTTTGATGACCTAAACTCAGAAATTAAGGTTTAGAAGCTTACCTAAGGTCTTCAATCAAGCAAATTCTAGCGAGAACTTGAATTCCCTTTCACAATTCTTCAATCTTACAAGCAATTCCAAGCTTCCAAGCTCTTCCTCTCTCTAGATTGAACTCTCTCTCTCTAAAATTCTTTTTCTCAGATTTTTGAGTGCAAAATAATGAGCCTAATCTCATTCGTAACATATATATAAGGCTTAATTAACTTAATACACTAATCAAGGGTTAAGCTAATTAATTAGAGAGCTTAAGGCTAATCAAACAAACTTAATTAAATTGAGTTGATCTAATTAATTTTAAACTGAATCCAATTTTAATCAAACTTCCCGTTAGGCTCTAAAAATTATGCCATTCATAATAAACTAACCAATATCGGTTTTTGACGCTATGAAGGCCTTCAATTTCATATTATAATAGAAATCACAACAGATATTCCTACGATTAATAGATTTGAATCCAAGAATCATATTAAACACATAATTAACATTCAAATTCACACTAAGCACATAAGCACATACAAAATTAAAGGATTAAAAGCATAATACGTGATGGGGATTCTCACATTTATAGCTGCAGAATGCACTGGTTTTAATCATGTCAAAGCATAGAGTTCAAGTTGACATTTTTGGTGAACATGCGGGGATACGTTCTTTATCTTTTTGTTGGGTTTCTAAGGTAATGTCTTAGTAAATAATGTTACTGATGGGGAAGTGAATAATGAACAATAGACAATTTTAGTTATATACTTGTGCTTGCAATTTGTGGGTGCTATCATTAAGGTACAAAGTGTAACAAATCTGTGTACACATCCGAGATATGTAGGTATATATTTCTTCCAGCTGATATCTTTAAAGTTCATTGCACTTTTGGATATGCTCATATGATGGAATATGATAACCTGATATATTATGTATCAGATGATGTGATATATTATATTATTGGGGAATGCATTAGTGACTTCATGAAATAGAGTTGCTCAAGGGATGCAAGTTACACATTGCACATTTTTTTTTGTTTTCTGTGTGTACTTATGTAACATCCCTACTTCAATTAATTTGGTTTCGAATATGTGATAAGTTGTCATCCTTCAGTGCATTGATATATTTGATCATGCTTGCCTTTGGATTCATGATATATCTTTCATTCCATACTCCATTTGATTCTTTTATGAGCTTCTTCTGTCACCATGAAGTCTTTACCTCAGCTGAGCTGAAGTATATAGCTCTGCCTTTGAGTTCCTAATCATTTCTTTTGTCTGCTTAGTGATTTGTGAACTCTGTGACTGCCATTTATATTCATCTAGTGGGTTATAACATCTAACCTTGAATGGATGAACTTGTGGTGGCTACTGAAGGAACTGACGACTATGTTTTAATCTAAATGTTAGTTATCTCTAATATAGTAATCCCAGAGGTATTATGTTATTGCTTTTAATCCTGGAAAATAATAACTTGGTTTGCATTATCATTATTTGAGTATGTTATCAATGTAGATGTGTCATTGAAAGCTGGGCTTTAAGCCTAGTAACTTATGGTGTAAAAGCTTTTGGTTTATGACCTTAATCTATTTTTATATTGCAATTTTCAAACTGCAGTATAGACGCAGAAGAGCTCTAACTCACCTTCTGATGGGCAACCTTGGAAAATTAAGTGAAAAGAAAATGATGTTACTAATAGCTTACTTGTTTCAAAAAAATGAGCTTTCAACGTGTGCCTATTGTTATTTAAACTAGCTGTTAATTATGTTGAGTGGGTTTTCAGGAGTGGAGAAAGGTTCAAAAGACCCGCAGTTACAGAAAGTTGGAAAGATCACGATTGACCAATTACGTACAATTGCAAATGAAAAGTTGCCGGATTTGAATTGTTCAAGTATAGAATCTGCAATGAGAATTATTGCAGGCACCGCAGCTAATATGGGTATTGATGTTGACCCTCCTGTTCTTGAACCAAAGAAGAAGGAACTTGTGTAGTCATTTTGTTTCTTATTTTGTTGCAAATTGATTAGGACTCTATTTAGAAGCCTTTGCCCCAAAGAAATGTGTTATATTTATGTTGTAACATTTTAGGTTTCCAAGTTAGGCCTTGATGGTAAATACACTGTTGGGCCGAGCTGACTTTAGTGGCGGCTATTCATTGCTTGATTGTGCATTTTTAGATGAGTGACTGCTTGCGTGTATTAATCTTACGAGGTTTTTACAATTAGATATTATTGAGTGACTGCCTTGGAGTGCTAACAATTACATTGCAATAAGAACAATTACATAAATGAAAGTTCTTTCATTTAGAGAGAGAGAGAGAGAGAGCTATTATTTGACACGAGTTCACTGCTTGTCAAATCAATGAGTCTTTACCTTTTACATGGGGCTTGGTTTTGCTGCTGTCTCCTAATGTGCAGTCTGGTTGATGATTTGTCTCGTCTCATAGCTCACCACATGTCTGGCTCGCCACCTAATCAATTGTTTCATTAGAATAGAAGGAAGAAAACCGACATTAAACCTTTTTTTTACCAACAATATTTTTTGAATTATACATCTATACATATATATGAAAACAATTTTTGCTCAGTTTTCACTGTGTGCATCAATGGCAACCAAACTCTACTCTATGCTCTTCTTGCAAGAAATTCGAGATGATGAATAAGCAAAACTCAAATCCTAAGGGTGGAGCCTATGCGGATAAGGACTTTATTAAGGGATTAGGTTTTTCTTTTTTCCAGCGGGCGTGACATCGTTGTGCGCGGTGCGGTTCGGGCGGTTGGAGAGTAAAATTACAAACCGAATGGTAGGTTAGCAGATTAGCGGATTGACAAATTGCGGTTTGGGCAGTTTTTGGCGGATTGGCGGATTGAAGAACATTTTAACTAATTATCAAGCCATTGCATAATATATAACATTAATTTGCATAATATTTTTCATATATATAACACAAATTAATTTTAAATACTATTTTTTATGTATATAACTACTAATTTGTAATAAATTTCATATATTAAATCTCTCACACTCATTTTTACTTTGATATTTCATTATAGATTAAAAAATATATATGTATTAATTATAACGGACTGGAGCGGTTTCAAAGGTGGATTATCAATTTAAAAGTTTAAACCGTGGTTGATGGATAGAACGGTATGAATTGATACGAATCAATGCAATTTTAAAAAATCTCGCGATATTTTATACAACTCTAAACCCAACTTAAAACACACTA
>NW_021024657.1:552799-598169 GCF_004153795.1 Camellia sinensis | reverse complement strand
ATCTAAATGTTAGTATCTCTAATCATAATCCCAGAGGTATTATTTTATGTGTTTGAATTGTGATATACATTGGTGGTTGCATTATCATATTTGACGATGTTGTTCAACTGTAGATGTGTCTATGAAAGCTGGGCTTTAAGCCTAGTAACTCCTATGGTATAAAAGCTTGGTTTATGTGACTTTAATCTATTTTTAGTATTGCAATGTTTCAAACTGCGAGTATAGGCGCAGAAGAGCTCTAAGCTCCCCTTCTAAGGGGCAACCTTGGAAAATTAGTGAAAAAGAAAAGTCTGATTTTATCAATAGCTTATCTGTTCGAAAAAGTTGAAGTCTTTAACGTGTTGCCTATTGTTATGTTTAACACTAGCTGTATATTATGTTGAGTGGTTCTTCAGGAGTGGAGACAAAGGGTTCAAAAAGAACCCGCAGTTACAGAAAGTTGGAATAGATCACGACTTTGACACTACTACAATTGCAACTGAAAAGTTTAGGGATCTTGATTGTCTCAAAGTACTCTAGAATCTGCAATGCAGACATTATTGTCAGGCACCGCGGCTCAAATGCGGTATTGATGTTTGACCCTCCTGCTTCTTGAACCAAAGAAGAAGGAACCGTGTCGTCACTTTGTTTCTTATTTGTTGCAAAAATTGATTAGGACTCATTTAGAAGCCTTTGCCCCAAAGAAAGGTTATTATTTACTGTTGTAACATTCTAGGTTGCCAGTCTAGGCCTTTGATGGAAAATACACTGTGTGGCCCGAGCTGACGTTTAGTGGCGGCTATGCATTGCCTTGATTGTGCATTTTTAGATTGAGTGACTGCTTGCGTGTATAATCTTACGAGGTTTTTACAATGTAGATATTATTGAGTGACTGCCTTTGAGTGCTAACATTTAATCATGAAAGAACAATTACATAAATGAAAGTTCTTTCATTAGAGAGAGAGAGAGAGAGAGGCTGATTATTTGACACGAGTTTCACTGCTTGTCAACAATCAATGAAGTCTTACCTTTTTACATGGGCTCTGGTTTTCTTCTGTCTCCTAATGTGCAGTCTGGTTTGAGTGATTTGTCTCGTCTCATAGCTCAACCCCCCCCACATGTCTGCTCGCCACCTAATCAATTGTTTCATTAGAATAGAAGGAAAGAAAACGACAATTAAACCTTTTTTACCAACAATATTTTCTGATTATACATCTATACATATATATTGAAAACAATTTTTGCTTCAGTTTTCACTGACTGTGCATGCAATGGCAACCGAAAACTCTACTCTATGCTCTTCTTGCAAGAAATTCGAATGATGAATAAGCAAAACTCAAGATCACTAAGGTGGAGCTATGCGGATAAGGACTTATTTAAGGGATTAGTTTATTCTTTTTTCCAGCGGCGTTGACATCGTTGTCACGCAGAGGACATGAGCTACCTGAAGAATTGTTATGGGTGTTCTTAGTTTGGTATTGGCAAGAGGCTCAGAGACCAGAAGCTTTTCTACTTGGGGTTTTTGGTAGATTGCATAGATTTTTCGTACTTCTTTGTTTCTTGAAATGGACTTGTCAAAATTTTCAATGACCCATGCTGGCCTGCATATGCAACGCTCTGTAAAATTAAATGCTTAAAAGTTGAAAATTTTATAGAACCATGCGTGTGCTATGATCATTTCAATGGTTGCTTTTAAATTTTTATACGAAACGTTGTAAAAAAAGATCACTGTTATTGCTGTCTTATGACATTATTGAGATTCTGTTTTATAATCCGAACCGTTTAACATTTTAGAGTACATCAAGTTAAAATATATCTGTAAAACTTAAGTTAATCGGATAATCGTTAATTATTTATCCACTTCACATTTGTATCTTCAAAAAATAAATGATTTGCTTGATTTATAAGTATTAAATGAATACAAATGTGAGTGGATGAAAGAGTTAACGATATCCCGATTAACCTATTATTTACAGGGATGTTTCTAACTAACATACCTCTAAAATATGAACCGATTCGTGATTATCAAAATGATCCCCGAAATAAATCGTATAGGCTGCACAACACCACACAGCAGGCACCCACTCCCTATTTTTATCTTTTGGTTGGATCTGGGGTAAGTGCTGGAAAGAGAACGAGTGTGGACAAAAGGAGAGAGAAAAACGGGGAGAGAGATTGAGAAAAAATAAAAAGATTTATTCGTCTCTTTTCTCTGTTTATTGAAACATTTAAACTAGGTGGCTAGCCATTCATGTTGATGAGTTGGAGTGGAAATAAATCATAACTGACACGTGACTGCACGATTTCAGAGACAGCAGCAAAACCACGCCTTTAACATGATGGGTCCGATGGAAATTTTCAAAGGTTTACAAATATTTTATTAAATATGAATAAAAAAGTATAAATTCTTCTATATGATATCAGTCACTTCAACGCGTGAATTTGTACTGTATCAAAAACATGTGTTTGGGAGACGATTGACTGGTCACGACAAGAGCAAATGAAAAAAAAAAAAAAATTCACCAGTCTGTTGACTGTTCACACCATTGCTCTGTTCTAGGAATTGTTCAATTAAAACAAAAAGCATCAAAAACAAAAGAATATGTTCAATCCCCAAAAATGAAAAATAGTGTACCTTTGTTCTGTAAAACTAAGGCTCGTTTGGCAAAGAGCCTATTTTAGCCAATTAGCCAAAAAGTTACTAAATTAGCCAAAAAGTCAACAACCCATACCAAAAAGTCAAACATTCTATTTCTCTCTTACTTTTATGCACATCTTTTCGTAATTAGCCAAAAAGTCATCCCAAATACAAAGTTTTTTTTACCTACCTTTTTAGCCAAATAGCCAAAAAGTTACTAAATTAACCTGTTCCCAAACGAGGCCTAAAACCCATTTCTCAAAACAGCAAAAAACAATCATTATGCTTGGTTAGAGTTTTCCAAAAACTGTTTTCAGAAAATTTTACTTTCTTATTTTTCGTATTTATTTTTATTTGACTGAATTTTTTTTTTTTTGTTTTTAGTGAATATTTTTAAAATTTTTTTTTTTTTTTTTTACTTTTTAGACATATCTAACATAAATATACCTAAAAATTAAAAAATTTGTGAAATAAATCTTTTAAAAATTCACTAAATACCAAAAATACAAAAAAAAATACAAGAATGCAGTACATTTTTTGTATTTATTAATTTTTTAAAATATTTTTTTCACAATTTTTTTACTTTTTAGGTATATGTATATTAGGTATGTCTAAAAAGTAAAAAAAATTACTTAAAATTTTAAAAATATTCACTAAAAACAAAAAAAATACGAAAACCAAAAAACTCAATTTTCAAAAAACTTAATCCAAAAAACTCAAACCAAACACACTGAATATTTTTCTCTTTCTCTCTCCTTTCAATCTTGATTTCCATCTCTGTATTTCTATATTGCTCTCCACACACATATATATACAAACATGTTTTGTCAATTTCTATGAATTTTTGTTAATAGGACTGTAAATAGATTCTCTTGAAAGTGGCTTTTCGTTGAAGACAGATCAAACTCTGTGTCGCTCTTCTTCATCATCAACGAGTAGGAATGAGAGAAACCCATTTGGTCGAAGACCCAGATCGAGATTCGTTTGGCAATTCTTGTTCAAGAAGATTGATTATCTTCAATGAATTTGCACAGTTGCTATGTTCTTCTTCTTTCATGTTCTCTTTCAGATGTTCTTGCCTGGTTCAGTGATTGTAACGCCCTAAAATAAATACAATAACCTAACTCCAATATTAATAAATGACAACAATAAGAAGGTAATCATATTCCATTAAGTTTACAAAAGAGTAACATATGCGGATATACATTCAAAAGTCTATTCTTGAATCCATAGCATATGTTATATGATAAAATGAACTTCAAGCAAAAGAAATGCCCTAAAGGCTTACAGTTTTCCAAGACAGTGCTTGGTTAAAACAAAATGGATGGAAAATCCAATACAGTTAAAGCCCTAGGCTTGTACAAATAAATACAACAAAAATAAACAAAATAAAGCTCTTGCTTTCAAGTCCTCCCAAGCTGTTGCCTTAGTGGAGGCATATCACCAATACCTGAAAATAGTTTTCCCACATAGAGTGAGCCAAAACCCAATAGAAATAATTTAACACAGCATATGCAATACTCGTGAAAAAAACTTTTTTTTTTGTCATATCTTTTCCCAAATTGTGCAATGCCAGGTTTATATCATCATTCATGAAACATTTTCCTTTTAATAGAAAATCGGATTGTGAATATACTTTGTGAATCTCTAGGTACGTGTCTGCAAGTAGACTATACAAGTACTACCAATTTGTCATTTTTACCGGTATTAATTGAAAGGCTCGACACCTATCCTTGCGGGGTTCTGGTCTTTCACCAAGGACACACAGGCCAACTTAACATTGTAACCGCACCCCTACCCAGATTTACCAAGTATTTACCATTTTTCTCAAAACAATATACATTTTCAATGTGATAAGATGCAAAAATGCCTAATACAAATGGATGAGAAAATAGTTATAATTTATTTAGTTCTCATGCAATTTCTACAACAATCATAGTTATCCTCCACCGATAGCCCAAAACAGATATCTTTAGACAATAATAAATTTTCATAAAAATAAACTTTCCAAATTCTAAGATGTGAGTGGTAATACATACTCAGCTCCACAATTCTCATCAACATTAATCCAATTTCACAATTTTAATCATCATTTCCATTTATCAATACAAAATCAACATTTGAGATTTCTAGTGTAAAAATCCCCTTTCCTTTATAAACCATTTTTCTAGATAAAAACCCATCATTTCATCATATCTTATATATACACATCTAACCATAACCATTCCTAATAAACCATTTGAAAACCCCACATTTTGATTTCAAATCAAAACCCAAGATTATTCAAAAATCCATTTATTTCACAAGTGATTTTATAAAAGCAAATAGCTAAGTTAAAACTCATAGTGCGGAGAATCCCTACCTCAAGCTTAGAAGGGTGGAAGTGAAGAACTTGGAAAAAGCCAACGTCAACAAAGTCACGAACCACTTGGATCAAAAGAAAGCTCTTGACCCGATCTACAACCTATTTCAAAGGACCAAGATGAGAAGATACCTCCAGGTGAGTAGATCTCAAGATCTTAAGTGAGAAAATGTGAGTTTTGAGAGAAAAAGTGATAGTCACGGGTGAGAGAGGAAAACGTAAAACAACTAAGGAGAGAGAAATGTCTTTGGGTCTATTTATAGTGGCTAGGTATTAATAGAAAAATAGCTCCAAAGTCAAGTGAAAAGAACAAGTCAAAATTCTCAAAAAGTAGGGCCCAAGCCGAACCAAATCTGGAAAAAGAGTCACAGGGGTCGACCCTCACGACAATGGTATCGACCCTTAAGAAGAAAGCTGAGACACTAATGTTTTGCAACAGACGAGGGTTGACCGTAGGAGATAGTGGTGTCGACCCTGTATTTCAGTATGTAACCCAAGACAAAGTAGCGATGGAAGGGTTGGCCTTATCAAGACTAGTGTCAACCCTAGAGGCCAATGACGGGGTAAGTGTCGACACCTCTAAGTCTAGTGTTGACCCCAAATTTCAATAGCCACCCTAAAGGCACAACAGCGAGGTGGTGTCGACACCGCCAAGGCTAGTGTCGACCCTACGAGCCGAACATAACACAAGAAAGAAGGCAGTGTCGATATCACCAAGGATGGTGTTGACCCTCAAGTCAAAACTCAACAAGAGAAGAGGGAAGGACAACTACTATGAATATGGTTCCCGGATTCAAAGGCAATAAATGGGTCCGGGTCTAAGCCCGGATCGCTATAATCTCCCTCCCTTAAGGAATTTCGTCCTCGAAATTTTAAATCAATAACAAAATTATATTTAAACCTATTATAACAATAATAACAATTCAATTTTGTCACCATGATCCATCCATTGGTCATTCATTCCCATCACTGTGATAAACACGTTCCCATATCTGAATATACAATTCAAATTTCCAAAACATATACAATGTTCATATTATATTAACATGACGAGATTTTCAATACAAGTTAAAACACCGACAAATAGGTCTGAATATTTCTCACGGACTTCCGCCTCACGTTCCCAAGTTACTTCCTCAATCCCGTGATGTTTGCATAAGACCTTCACCAAAGGAATTGTCTTGCCACGCAAGACTTAGTCTCGTGTATCTAAAACTCTAATTGGTCTCTTCTCATACGAGGCATCCTTGTCTACCTCTAGTTCAGTCCAATCCAACACATGTGATGGATCCAGCTCATACTTTCGAACCATACAGATATGAAACATGTTATGAACCTTAGAAAGCTATGGGGACAAGGCCAAATGGTAAGCTACCTCCCCAATCCACTCTAGGATCTCAAAAATGCCCAATAAACCTAGGAGACAACTTTTCACTCTTCCCAAACCTCATCAAACCTCATCTAGGTGATATCTTCAAGAAGACGTGGTCTCCTACCTCAAAGGATAGCGGTCTTCTCCTACGGTTAGTATAGCTCTTTTGACGACTCTGGGCCATAGCCAACCTTTTATGAATAAGTGCAACCTTCTCCATCGTTTTTTAGACTAACTTAGGACGTATCATATGTTCACCCACCTCGGCCCAACACACAGAAGATCTACATGGTCAGCCATACAAGGCCTCAAAAGGTGTCATGCCAATGCTTGCCTGAAAGCTATTGTTATAGGCAAACTCCACTAAAGGCAAGTGCCTCTCCCACGACCTCTTAAAGTCAAGAACATAACTTTGAAGCATATCCTCAAGGACCTAGATGGTACGCTCTGACTGTCCGTCAGTCTGAGGATGGTAAGCGGTGCTAAAAGTTAACTTTGGGCCTAAGGCATTTTGTAGGCTCTGCCACAACCGAGCCGTGAAATGCGGATCTCTATTTGAAACAATAGTCACAGGGACCCCATGAAATCGAACAATGTACCTAATACAAAAGTCGGCAAGATAATCTACCAAGTCACTCGTGTGCCTAGGTACAAAGTATGCTGGCTTAGTCAATTGGTCAACTATCACCCAAATGGCATCATTAGTCCGTTGTGTCCTCAAAAGACCTACAACAAAATCCATTGTAACGTGCTCCCACTTCCACTTGGCTATAGGTAAGGGTTGTAATAAACTCGTTGGTCCCTGATGTTCGGTGTTCACTTGTTGACAAGTAATACGGCCACGTCCTTCTTCATTCTCCTCCACCAAAATTGACGGCTAAGATCGTGATACATTTTCATGGCTCTTGGATGTACCGCAATGCATGAATGGTGAAACTCCCGGAGTACCATCTCTCGACAAGATTCCAGCACAAAAAGACAATCACGGTATCTAACACTCGAGTTAGAATACACGTTCAAGCCCTTCTCTACCTTCCCACTAGATATCTTCTCCTGGAGGGTTTTTACCTTATGATCACTCCATTGTGCTTCTATAACTAGGCTCATAAGTGTAGGTTGTGCAACTACCGAAAACAAAGCTGCCAACTCAACGGACTCGCCAAGATGCAAGTCAAACTTGCCAATCGCACCCAACATCTCCCATTCCCGAATGGGAATGCTCGCTATATTGCTAATGGTTTTCTACTTAGGGCATTGGCCACTACATTGGCTTTTCCCAGATGATAGTGCAACTCAAAATCATAATCTCTCATAAATTCCATCCATTTCACCTGCATTAGATTCAAATCTTTTTGTGAAAAAAAATACTTCAAACTTTTATGATCGGAAAAGACCTCAAATCTCTTACCATATAGGCAATGCCTCCAAATCTTCAAAGCAAAAATCACAACTGCTAGTTCTAAGTCCTAAGTAGGATAGTTTCTCTTGTGTGTTTTCAATTGCCGTGAACCATACACTACAACCTTCCCTTCATGCATCAAGACACAATCCAAATCTTCCCAAGATGCATCACAATATATAGAATAGCCCAAACCCCTCTCTGGGATGATCAACACTAGAGCAATGGTAAGTCTAACCTTAAGCTCTTGGAACGACTTCTCGCAAGTCTCAATGGTGAGGCTAATTTAGAGAAATCCTTCACAAACCGACGGTAATAACTGGCCAACCCCAAGAAACTACGAATTTCAAAGGCGTTCTTAGGTTGTTCCCAATCTTGTACTGCTTTTATCTTGGAGAAATCTGCAGTCATCCCTTCCCTGGACACCACATGGCCTAAGAACTTGATTTCTTTTAACCAAAATTCACACTTCCTGAACTTGGCATATAGTTTGTGGGCCCTGAGAAACTCAAGTACAACTCGTAGATGTTCCTCGTGTTCCTTCTCAGAAGGTGAGTAAACCAAAATGAACTAGGAATTCACGGAAGATTCGATTCATCAAATCTATAAACACAGTCGGTGTGTTAGTTAACCCAAAAGGCATCACTAGGAACTCATAATGGCCATACCGCGTATGGAATGCCGTCTTCTAGATATTCTCTTCATTCACTCTCAATTGGTGATACTTCGATCTTAAGTCTATCTTAGAAAAGCAACAAAACCCTTTCAACTGATCAAACAAATCATCTATACAAGGCATTAGGTATTTAATCTTAACAGTTACCTGGTTTAGTTTCTGATAGTCAATACAAAGTCGTAATGCATCATCATTTTTCTTGGCAAAAAAAGGTCGGTGCTCCCCAAGGGGATGTACTAGGGCGAATAAAGCCCTTATCTAACAATTTCTAAAGTTGAATCTTCAAATCACTTAACTCAACAGGGGCAAATCTATTCGGTGCCATCAAAATCGGTACTGTGCTAGGCACTAAGTCAATAGAGAACTCAATCTCACGGTGAGATGGTAAACTAGTAAGATCTTCAGGAAAGACATTCGGGTACTCACAAACTACCCTTGGCAATTCAATTATGACCATGTCACTCTCCACACCCAAGAATGTGGTAAGTAAGAGACTAAGCTCTCCTCGACCACATAGATCACATACTTGCAACAAGGCTTTATCAACTCTATCCCCTAAGAAATAAAAACAATCACCACTCGAGGTACATACAGTAACCCTCCGATGGTAACAGTCTATAACAGCCCGATAAGATGACAACCAATCCATACCCAAGATGACATCAAAGCTTAACATATCAATTAACACAAATGCAAAAGGAAGTCGGCGACCGGCAACTGGCAACCTCTAGCTCACAACCCCGACACCAATGGTCCAATACAACCTCACCACTAACTTGTGACTCTACCCTGAGTGGAGATGCTAACCAAGCCACTTCTAACCCCAATGTCGATGCAAATGTAGACGAGATAAAAGAATGTGATGCACCCGTATCAATCAACACATTGGCAATAGAATTATATAATAAGAAGTTACCTCTCACTACTGAAGGTGCTAGCGCTAAATTTGGCATGGTAACAGCATACATACGCCCTGTAGGTCTCTGCTCCACCTGCTCACCCCTCGGAGCATAAGTTTGATGTATAGATTGAGCCGAAGAGGCCCCCTAATTGAGCCAAAGAGGCCCCCTGATTGGCCCTCGAGGCCTAAGCTGACAGTGTCAGCTGAAGGCTCTATGTCTGCCTCTAGCCAGATGTACCAGATGTGCCACCCGACTGAGGACAAAACTTCCTCACGTGCCTCTACTACCCACACTGATAACAAATAGGCGGCTGCCCTCTCCCCTGACTCTGGCTTTGAGAACGAGCCACCGATGGTGCAGACTATTGCCCTCCTCGCTTCTTTGGGCAAACAATAGACTTGTGACCCAGTTGGCCACACTTGAAATAGGTGATCCCTCATTAACCACCTTTCCTTGACCCGGAACCTAGTACAAGAAATGTGGACCTAGATTGCGCTCTTTAGGACTGCTGTGGATTGGAACCCCTTTGTCTCTTATTGTCCTGATTCTCTCTCTGGACCTCCTGACTCCACGTGAAGCCCCTCATCTGCTCTTCCTTCTCCTGAACCATGGTCTCTGCCGCCTCAATAAGGCATCTGTAATCCCTAATCATTGACCCAACTACTTTGAAAAGAAGTGTAATAACCCGACCCTCGTACATGATTTTGGTATCTTTTCAGCCCTCTATCCTGTGCTTTTGAATGCTCATTGTGAAACTCTATGTGAAATTCCGTTGAATTAAGTGAAACTTGGAAATATGAGTTCCTATCTGTTGAATAAGGAAATTATCTGTCGCATTTAAACTGTTTGAAACAGAAATTGGAAGCCTTAACGGCTTAATTATCTGAAATTGGTTATATACTTGTGATCAACATAATTTTTAAGTAATATTAAGCATGTTTACGAAATTTCAATTTCAGAATGATTAAACGATTAAATTTTGTCTTATTCTCTTATAATATACATCTATATATACCAAAGCTCTTTAGATATGTTGACTTAGAAGCTCAACGAAAATATCTCCTGGAAAACAAGTTTAGAGAAGGGTTTGAGAATTAGGAAGGCAAGATCATCAAGAAGGTGGGAAATTGAAAAACTCAAGCCTAAGGTAAATTTATTCTTCATTTATGATTCTCCTTCTGTGATTCTCCTTCTGAATTTGAGAGGAGGGATTTCCCCTTTTATAAAGCTTAGAGTATGAAAAGGGATGGATATTTGATTCTTGCTTAAAGTGGAACATGGTTTATCGCTTTGGTGTTTTGAAACTAAATTGGAGACATATGTGTGGAAAGTTATACATTATTCCTTCCATGAGCATGTTTGAAGTCAATTATGTAGCTATGGCCATGTGAGTATATGTTTCTAAGTGTGTGAGGTATGAAGTGAGTTATGTGTTGGTTATGGAATTTATATGATGTTGAACTCAATTCTTGCTTGAAGATCTAGTTTATATGGAATTATCATGTGTTTGAAATGATTTTGGAACTATTTTGGACCTTAATGAAGATCTATTTTGGCCCTTGATAATGCACATAAAAAGTGGGATTTTCATGATTTTTGGACTGCCAAACAAGGGCCAGGCCGCACGTGTGGAGAAAAGAAAAAAAACCTGGAAGCATACTGTTTTGGGCCGCTCGAGCGGAGGGGTTGGCCGCACGTGCGGCCCAGGTCAGAAATTCCGTTCGCTCCGTTTTACGTGCTTAACCCTCAGCTCTTTTCGGAATTTGTGTTTGATACCTGTTTATGATTGTACATGCAATGGAAATGTAATAATGTAAGAAATAACAACACAGTGAGTAATAATACACCGAATGTACATTTCTTTACTGGTAATATCTGCTATTAAAGTTATGTTTTCCGATAATTACGACATTAATATATGTGTTGATTGAAACTCGGTGAAAATGTAATGATAAAAGGATTATGTACATTTCTATACACTTCTGGGCCGAAAGGCTATTCAGTATACTTCTGAGCCGAAAGGCTGTTCTGTACATTTCTGGGCCGAAAGGCTGTTCAGTATACTTCTGGGCCGAAAGGCTATTCTGTATTTCTAGGCCAGTAGGCCGTTCTGTTATAACTGTAATACTAGGCCAAGGTCATTCTGAAAGTAAAACAGTATCAGACTCACTATTTGGATTTCATTTTTGTGAATGCACTGTTATGCATTGTGGTTAAAGTTGGTTATTAAACTGCTTAAGTACTATTATTCACTGAGCTTGTCTCACTCTGTAATTTTGTCTGATTCTGTAGGTAATCAACTTGGAGGTCAGTCCTAGCATCAATTTCATCTATCTTTTGTCAACCTAAGGACAACCAGGCACTTGGAGAAGCCTTTGCATGCTAGTGCAGTTTTGCTAGACTTTGTCATTTTGTACTAATGTTTTGTTAGCCAAAGTCATTTGTATCTAATGTTTTGTTGTATGCCCAACTTCTGGGCTGGACTTGTAAATGTGTATGTAACTTAATCTCTGATGCATGTCCGCTATATGTTTAATTCCGAGTCGTGGTCCTGGCATATTTATAGTAGCTCAATGGATGTGTCTGCATGTTATTCTATTATATTAACGCTTCCGTTCAGGCCCCGGATATTTTATATAGTACGTTAAGTGTCTGTTTCTGAGTAGGTCATGCCCGAAATTTTAGGGGCAAGTTTGGGGTGTGACAAGAAGCATGGTCCTCAACCTCTTCTCGAACTCGATACAACAACATTCCTCTGTTGCCACAAGCTACAATGCAAATGTAGAGAGGCTAGTGAAAGATGCCTCAAACTCGGTTACAGGTAAGTTAAGCTACTTGAACTTCAGAAACTGATCTCTCAACTTGTCCCTAGTGGTGAGAGGCAAGAACTTGTCCTGGAAGACGTTGACAAGCATCTCCCTTTAACTAGAAAGATGCCAAGGTCACCCTTTAACCCATCGTCTTCAATTCCAAGCATCTCAAACGTCTTCACCATGTGCTCGAGCCATTCATCCTTTTTCAAGGGCTCTTTCAGATCCCCTATAAACTTGTCCAAATTAGACCAGAAGAACTTTCTTTTCAGAAAAGATGGCCCTATCTCTGCTACTTGGGCTTGGACTTGATTATCAGCCCTGAGAATGTCCATGGATTCCTATAAAGCTTTGGCTATTTCTCGGACCAAAGCGCCTATGGCTTGTTGACCAACCGGTTTAGCCACATTGGCCTGACCAACCCCTTCCTCTTGCGCTGGAATATCATCCAGTAACGGCACCTCTTGCCGTCTAGGCCTGCCACGCCTACTACCACCACACCCACGTCCTGGCATCCTAATAAAAGTAATACTAGAGATTAGCACATTTACAAATGTACCAAAGCTAACTCACTCGTGTCCTAATGCGGTGGACAACAAATAATTCACTCTACATAAGCACATAATCACCTAAACACATACGAACTTCCTTTCTAGATAATGATTGTTCGGCGGCGCTACTAGAGTTCCAATTAGAAATAGCAGTGATCAAGTGCTCTTCTAATAGGACTTCTAGAAACCCGTAGACCCAATCAACATCTTGGAAATTAAGTTCCATACCCACATAGTCACATAAGCATGTTATCACATAGCACACCATACGTGTAACTATCTCTATCAAGCGAGATAAACCCATTGTGGTATGAACCACTTCCTACGTATCCAAAATATTTAAACCCGGTACGCTCTGATACCAAGTTGCAACGCCCTGAAATAAATACAATAACCTAACTTCAATATTAATAAATGACAACAATAAGAAGGTAATCATATTCCATTAAGTTCCAATTAAGGTTATAAAAGAGTAACATATGTGGATATACATTCAAAAGCCCATCCCTGAATCTATAGCATATGTTACATGATAAAATAAACTTCAAGCAAAAGAAATGTCCTAAAGGCTTACAGTTTTCCAAGACAGTGCTTGGTTATAACAAAATGGATGGAAAATTCAATACAGTTAAAGCCCTAGTCTTGTACAAATAAATACAACAAAAATAAACAAAACGAAGCTCTTGATTCCAAGTCCTCCCAAGCTATTGCCTTAGCAGAGACATATCATCAGCACCTGAAAATGGTTTTCCCATATAGGGTGAGCCAAAGCCCAGTTGAAATAATCCAACAAAGTATATGAATCTTAACAATGATATAAGGGTGAAATGCTCAAATCTTGTTGCCAAACACCTCAAACCCCACATTCGCATTCTTCACCGTTTTCTCGTAGAGAATGTAACTCCTAAAGCAGGCCATTTTGATGTTATTCCTACCTTTAATGCATACCTGCTATATTGTTTTAAAGTTGATCAGCCCATTGACTTAAGCTATATTATTATGAGAGAAATGACACTTGTTTCCTCCACAAGAGATAAATCTTTAGCCTTTAGAGCTTTGTTGACCAAACTACTGAAGCACTTCAGAGTTAGATTTTCAAATGAGCTCGAAACCCTTATTGGTTCAGATATCAGTGAGTAAACAATCAACCGAACTGGAGGGGGTAATGTTTTGCCATGAAGTATGGCTACTCCTGATGTTCCCATGGAGGATCCTCAAGACCATCCTCAAGTTGCCATGCCACCACCACAACAACAGTCGTCTGCCTATTGGACAGACTTTATGGCACTCGAACAAGAAAGATATAATCAACGTATTCAATGGGAATGACAAATGGCCACTCAACTGGCTCAATTCAGAGATGCTCAAAATTCTTTGATTCAACAATTTGGTGCGCTCAACACCCGTGTTGATCACATTGAGATCCAAGTAGATGCCATTTATCAATATCATTTCCCTCCACCTCCTCCTGATTCTGAGCAATAATTTATGTGTTTTTGATAATGTCATAGGAGGAGAACGAATGGTAACATTTGTTTTTGTTCGTTTTTCTCGTTCTTATGTTTTATTAATTTTTTTTTTTCAAATGACTTTAACATGAACTCTAGCCTAAACTGTTCTTTGTTGGTACTTAAATATGTGAATCTTAATTATCTAAGTAAGTTGTTTTTCTCCAGATCTTGGTTATTTTTCTTGTTTTAATTAAGCTTTCTAAGCGCATATATGCTAACATTCTATTTAAGCAAACACTGAGGCGGAGTTTTCTTCATTCCTAAACAAATCAAAAACATCATGGTCTGTTATCATCAAAAAGGGAGAGATTGTTAGACATATTTGATTTTGATAATTGTTTTTGTTTTTGTTTTTTTAAATTTATTTATTTGAATAAGTTTAATTGATCAAAATTAATCTGCGTCAATACTCAAATTTTGTTGTTTTTGAAAAACAAAGCTCAAACAGATATTGAATTAAGCCTAAAACAGCAGCAGGACAAATAGCAAAACAACAAAACAACGGCAACAGAGAGTAGCAGTCGAAGCAGCCTAGCCTAAAAGGGGCCAGATGTTCGTCCGGACGACCGAGCAAGTTAGTTTATCCCAGTTTTGATTCTATGCAGCTCTGTTTTGCTTCGAACGTTAGACAAACAGTATGCTCGAAGACCGCGGATGACAACTTTGATGATCGGGACTTCACGGACAGATACAAAGCTTTACTGAGGATATCTGGGTGGATGTCCAATGTGCAGAGAAATTCAATTTATTAGAAAGATGTTGAAAGCAAAAAAGAATTTTTTTTGTATTATATACCCATCATTCAATGGGCAAAATACACATAGGCAGCAGAGATTCTCTGAGCAATGAATTGTATATCATCCTCAACCATCACCATCCCATCTCTTCAATGAGAAGAACATAATGGGAACTGTCAGAAGAATAGAGCACTCAACTCTGTATTATATATAGAGCTTTGTGAAGTACACACAGACAAGACAAGTAGCTAGAAAATCTTCTTGATCATTCATCAATCTCATTCTCTTAACCCTCTGAAGTAATTCTTCATCTGTATTTCTTGTTCTTCAGAAATTAGTCTTGAGCTTTAGCTTTAAGCATGTACACCTGTGAGAGGTCCTTTTACTGATATAACTCAGAACTTCATTCTTTGCAATATTTCTTGAGAGAGTTTGATTATAGTTTTTCCTTGAAAGCAAAAACACCATTACAATTTGTAAAACTATAACACACAGTGTTCTTGAAACATTGAGAGTGATTAAAGATAATCTAAGGATTTCAAAGTTCTGAAGCCTATATAAAATTTGTGAAGGATTGCTCCATTTGAGAAGAGGTTGCTAGCACCCCTGTGAAGTTAGAGAAATAATGGAAAAATCTCAAGTGAAGCTTGAGGAGTGGATGTAGGCTTGATTAAAATTGAACCACTATAAATCTATTCGTCTCCTTTTCCCTTATCTCTTTACATTTCATTTATTGCTATAGTTGTCATTGTTATCAGTTGTTGATTTCATCTCAAGTTCTTCACCTATCTACTATAGCTAACCGATATTTCATTACCAATTCATTTTTAATAACTGTCTGATCTTGTTGTGTTAATCATCCAACCTTCTTTTACTTATCAAATATAATCTATTACATTTACTCATTGTCATAATCTACTCTTCTTACCATTTGTTATACTTACTATATTTGTTGCTCTTGTTAATTAATTTTATTAGGTAATTGTTAGCATTTTATTTGTAAAAAACTTAATTCACCTACCTCTTAGATTGTCTTTTGGGTAACAATGTGGTTGTAGAGTGTGTGGATGATCACATTCGCCATTGCAAACGCGTCTCGTCGATTTCTGCCTAAGCTAAATCGAGAAGGACGACGACACATTGAGAGTCCCGAAGCCAGTACCCACTATTGGAGAGAAATAGTGGAGGTTGGAGGAGGCAGTGGCGATTGTGATGTGCTTGATCGGCAAATGGCAGTGAATGAGAGAGAGAGAGAGAGAGAGAGAGAGAGAGAGAAGGGAGATTGGCAGAGGAGGGAGGTCGCTGGTGAGGAGATCGGCAGAGAGGGAGCAGTGAGAAAGAGAGAGAGAGACGATAGAGAAAGAGTGAGAAAATGGTTTGATTAGGGTTCGGGAAATAATATATATACATTGATAGTTTAGTCATTTTATTTTATTGATAAAATATTTTAGAATGTAAACCTTTAACTAAAGAAATTTAAAATAAAATTTATGAACCGAGTATCCTAAATTAAAACCTTTTAATTTGTTAAACGTTTTAATAACTTTTTGAAGAAAAATACCCACACCTGTAAAATGCTTAACCACAAAGGACGATTGGGGTCGATCAAAGCCCGACACAAGGCATAAATTGCTCCGCATGATGGGGCAAGAAGAAGAATTGCAATTTGCTTACAGACCAATTCAACTCCTAACCAAAATTTGTTTTGAAATTCAATAATCCATGCCGAACTGCTCTCTAGTTTCCCTCTCCTGTCACCACGCACGTGTACCAAATTAACCCTACCCACAGACACACACTCTCTCTCTAGTTTGTATATATATCAAATGAAACAAGAGTGAAAGACTTTAATCGAATCTTACTTCACATTTGACTTTGCTGCAGCCTCTGCCTCTGCCTCTGCGGTGAGATCAAACTGGACGGCCCTCACTTGTCTATCTCCAAACCTTAGGTATCTCTCTTTCTTGTGATCTTAAGTTGATTGAACCTACGCTTCTTATTTTTCATACATGAATGAATCCACATATGAACAAAATGTTACTTTTGCATGGATGATTAGACCATGATGGTTGGATTCTCTCTGAATGTGCCTTCCAGTTTGGTTTTCAACTTTTTTTTTTTTTAAAAAAAAAATCGTTTAAACATTTCTTGAATAAGTACAGTATTTGTTTCGTTTTGAAACTATTCACAGATTTGATCTTTTATGTTCCTAATTCATTCAATGAGGCAACTACATGAACCTAATCAAAGTTTCAAGATCCTTAAAATAAGGAAAGCCTTCATCAGGCTAGCTACTTGATAACTTCCAGATTTGTTACATATGTTTCAATTAAGATTTACATCTATTAAGTCATTTCATCATTGTTTAGGATCCTTAGCTGCTTTTTAAAACATTATGTATATATTTTTTCATAAATGCATTAAATGTTGCTAGATAGAGTTACAACTAGTTATTCTGCAGCGGTAGAAGCCGCATTTGGTGTAGCTTCTGAAAAGTTAAAAAATGATGATCTATTTGCCCGAAATAAAAAAACAATCATGTAAACGCTGAAGTGAAAAATCACCCCAACTTCCCAATATTATAATTTTTGTTTCAACTTGTTTCAGTCTTTTTTGACTCATAATTTAGTTATAAGCTGAATTTAAGGAGTAATGTTAGAGACTCTAAAAAATCTACCAAGAGTTTTACTAAATGTTTCACATGGTGTGGGATCACGCAATGTGGGTTCCACACTTATGTGAGACATTTGGTAGAATTTTTGATAAAATTTTTGAGATTTCTAACATTTTTGGAATTTAAGTCAAATCTTCATGGGACCGACTCCCAAAATAATATTAAAAAAAAAAAAAAAAAAAAAAAAAAAAAACCTCCCCCTAAGCTAAACCAAATGGGGATATAACTTCCATAGTACCACCTATAAAAGATTATGTTGGTTTTATTAAACAGAAATATGAGTGGAGAAGCACAACAAAAACCTGCTCCTCGCTTGAATGAGAGGATTCTTTCATCCATGTCGAGGAGGTCAGTTGCTGCTCATCCTTGGCACGATCTTGAGATAGGTATGTAGGTAACTCATGTGAATTAAAATGTCTACTTTTTCCATGATTCAATGTGCATACAAAAAGTTTATACACGAAACTGATATCTTTGTGATTTTGCACACAGGACCTGGAGCTCCTCAGATTGTCAACTGTGTACGTTATCACAACTCTTAAGCTTGTTCATGAGTTTATTTGTTGCTATCTACCAAAGTTCAAAGCAATTTTGCAAAAAAACTAGTATGTTGAGCAACAAGACTGAAAACTCAATACACGCTCACAAGGCTTTACTATTTACTGTTCAATATAAAGGAAAATCCTCGATCCATTTCTCCCAATGTCATAATATGCTAGAATATTGTTTGGCTTTCCGAACTCCATTACAGCATGCCTCATTGAGCACCATTAATACATTTTTTCTTTTCTCATGATTTATTATCTGATTGGGTGAAGACAGCCTTTGTAACTGGTTAAAAAGTAACAGTATGTTTCAGGTTCCATGATTATCTCTGTGTTCGCCATTGACATTTAACAGAGAAAATTAACTATGAATCAAATTCACTATTGCTGCTGTTTTATTCCAATGTTGCTTGTTAACTGTCTAATTCTGATTTACTACCGGTGATATTGTGCATGGTAGACCAAATTGATTGCTTTTGTTGTCTGAATACTGCTTTGGAGCAGGTTGTTGAGATAACGAAAGGAAGTAAAGTCAAATATGAACTTGACAAGAAAACCGGTCTAATTAAGGTAATACACAATGCTCCAGTTTTTGGATGATGTCGCATGTACTTTGAATTTTGTGAGTAACAAATCCCCAACAGATGGATACTTTCTACAAATCACCATTTACCTTCAGAACTCCAAAATAAATAAATAAATTACTTCCCTACCATTGCTTTTGTCTTTGATATGATTATTGTTCCTTGGTTGCGATTCTTCTAACTGCTCAAATGGATGCTCAGGTTGATCGCATCTTGTATTCGTCAGTGGTTTACCCGCATAACTATGGCTTCATCCCTCGATCGTTGTGTGAAGATAATGACCCACTGGATGTATTAATTCTCATGCAGGTAGGCCAACCTAAATTACGTGTAAGTTGTATATCAATATGAAGGACACTTCTAGTTTCTGTACAACCTAACAACGGTGGAAAATTACACTCATATAACACTACCCACCATGAAGATTAACTCTTTTTTGCAAGCCAATACTTTTATCTCAATGTCCGTACCTCACAACTACAATTGACTTGTGGAACAGGAACCTGTTCTGCCTGGTTGTTTTCTTCGTGCCAGGGCGATTGGGCTCATGCCTATGATTGATCAGGTGCTGCTGATGCCCCAAAGCTAACCTATTTGCTCTCTTCTCTTGACAATGTTTTGATGCTAATACAATTTTAATTTTTTGTATTTGGTTTGTAAATTTTAAATTTTAATCAGGGAGAAAAGGATGATAAAATTATTGCAGTTTGTGCTGATGATCCAGAGTATCGCCACTACACTGACATCAAAGAGCTTCCTCCTCATCGACTAGCTGAGATTCGTCGCTTTTTTGAAGATTGTATCCTTTACACCTTTCACTCTAGGTATTTGATATTTATGAAAACTAAGATGGAGACGGAATATTTTTCTTGACAATTAATTTAGACAAGAAGAACGAGAACAAAGAAGTTGCAGTTAATGATTTTCTGCCTTCAGCTACAGCTCATGAAGCTATCCAGTACTCAATGTAAGCTTTAAATATGTGATCATGGCGGTGAAGGAAAAATACGTCTCGATTATTTTCTGAACCTTAAAATGGCAAGAATTTTTCATAGTTTCAGGGATGTGAGAGAAAGACGGGTGTTTGGATATTGGATTGGTGAAGGGATTTGTACGGGAAAAACAAAAGGGTGGAGATTTGTGGAAAAAATTTAGCTTCTATTTCACTCACTTTTTTTTTTCACCCTCTACAAATCCAAGATTCAAACATAGCTTTAGTGAACTGAAGGAGAAATAGAGCTGTATTTAGCTTCTTTCCTTGAGTGATCCACTTATATCACAAATTTTGAAATGAAGATACCTAGATATCGTAGTTACACAACTTTGTTGTGAAGGTTGAACAAATAGTACCACTACTTCTTGTGATCACAAATACAAATTGTAGTGGCTCAAATATTAGTTTTATTTTAGATTTTACCCCTTTTTATTTATTTATTATGCAGGGACCTTTATGCTGAGTACATCTTACAAACCTTGAGGAGATAAGTGGATGGGAAAAATGAGAGATTGGAGACCTGAGATGATTTCTATACTTGTTTAACTATTGCTGCTTTGTTTGGCTAAAACAATCTTATGTAAGAAAATGAGTGATTTCCTTTTATTTCTTGTATGTTGTTTGTTTTCAACTGAATTTTAAAATTTTCAACTCAACTATTAGCCCTTTTCAGTTTAGTTGTGTAGTAATGTGCATCCCTAAAACGGTGTACATCGTAATAAAAATTACTATTTTTGTGGTGAAATTTATAATTTTTTTGTGGTGAAAGTTACAAATGACGAAATTATAAGGCGCACTCCTAAAGTTATGAATGACAAAGTTATGTTTTTTATTTGTAAAAATTATACATTAGTAATAAATGAAAAGTCATATTTTTATAGTAAGCAAAAAATTATACTTTCTATGATAAAATTGTACTTTTGTATAAAAGCACCCTTTTGCAGTGCACATGATATCTTTCTCATTAATGGTGAAATTATATTATGATAACTTCATATTTTTTGTGGAAAAAACTTATACTTTTTATAATGAGCAAAAAATTATATTTTATAGAAAGTTATATTTTTGGTGATGAAAACTATACATTTTATCATAAAAATTATATATTTTTTTATATGAAGTGCATACCATACGTTTTATTTTTGGGGGTGCACATAGTAATACTTTTTTGTAATATTTCATGGATGGATACAGGGAAAATCAAAAGAAAGTCAGATTTTATAACATAACTTGAAAATAATAATGGCTGATTGGGCACATAAATCCTTCAATTGCATGACTTTAAATTAGACGGATTAATGATTTCTTCAATAAAAGAAAATGAGTGGCAAGGGGTTTAGGCGCCATGTAGCTGAGGAGAAGTGGGCTTGCATAACGAATATTTTTTTAGGGGGCAAAAAAAAAAATCCGATAATTGTGCCCAGAGAAGTGAGCTGATATATAGAATTTTTTCCCCTTCTATTTATTTTTTTCAAAAATGTAATTTTTTTCATGATTGAGTCTAGATAAACAAGGTCTAGCTTACTGTAGTAAAAGTTAAACACTGGTGCCGTTTCACAAAGTTTACAGTCTACTATTTTTTGTTCGACAATGCTACGTAACTCAAATTTTGTGGCTCAAAAGTGGCTCAAATGGCCAAAACGACGTCGTTTTGAGTACAGAACAACATAAAAATGGCCAAAACGACGTCGTTTTGGCCATTTGAGACACTTTTGAGCCACAAAATTTGAGTTACGAGACATTTTCCTTTTTTGTTTACAATAAATATTAAATATGTTTATATTTACTTTAGATAAAAACAAAAACAAAAATCATGTTTGGTATATAAGTATTTGTGGGGGCTGAGAATGATGATTATCAAGAATGACAAACAGAGTATCCGAACCCATCTTAGATGGGCCAAATAAAGCCCAAGCCCATTAGATGTTGGATCTTTGCCGAGTATACACAGCAATATAGAGGGTACGCTGAATTGAGAGTACCCATGATGAATAGAAGAGCAAAATATGTCGGGCGAGTTGGCATGGACCCAGCAAGTGGGACCAGAATTCCTTTTCAAGGAAATATGATAGAGGGATGGGCCCTGACAGGATGATGATGAACGGCTAAGCTGCATGGAGTGAAGATCGAGGAGAGTGATTATATAAAAGGAGGAGAGAGGCTGGAGAAGGAGGTATGTGCTAAGAACCTTAAACCACAAGAAATGATAAAAGGCCAACCCTTCTACTGAAATTAACTAGACCGTCGGAGTGTTAATTATGGCACTACCGTCCGGGGTTTTATTTTTATTTCAGGTCACAACTGGAGTGATTTCCCAAGGACTCATTTGGATTGAAGGAGTATTCCATATTCACTTCCACACAATTGGCGCCGTCTGTGAAAATACTCAAACTCATCCAAGACAAGCCCAAACCAAGATCCTCCAGCAGTAGATAACACTATAGCAAGAGTAATTTTTGGTCCAGAAGAAACCCCTGTAAGGAGGTCCTTGAATTTTGATCCACTAACCCCATTTTAGCCTTTGACATCCGCAGAGGATGCCATGCAAATGTTGATGAGTCGAATGCAACGTAGTGAGCAGCGTATCAAAGAAATGGCAATCGAAAACAAGCGCCTGCATCAAGAGTTGGCAAAGTCCCAACAATTACCACTTCCCCATGAGCGTGGTCGGGCTCTAAGAGCGCAGAAGAGGCGACAACGTTAGCCTCGGAGGCATGGCATCAGTACGTTAGATTCTTCATGGGAAAAACCCAAAAAACAAGGTCGAGTAGACGCATCTAGTTCGTTAGATGGGGAAAGTCCTTTGTAAGAGCATCACAGAAGAAAAAAGAAAGACAATGATTCAGACTTGGAAGATAAGCACAATCCTTTCGTACGACGTATTGCCAAGGCTGTCCTACCTAAGAAGTTTAAAGCACAATCGTTCATTCTCTATGATGGAAAATCGGACCCCACGGATCACATTTGTCATTACAAGTAAGCAATGATGCTGCATGCAGACGGTGAGGCACTCATGTGCCAAATATTCCCTAGCAGTCTGGGACTGCTCGCCGTCAGGTGGTATTACAAGCTTGAGCCAACTTCAATTGAGAGTTTCCATCAACTTCAAAAATCCTTCAGGGCTAGGTTCATCACCAATGAGACCCAGCTGAAACAATCAGACTCACCGTGGACAATGAAAATCAAGACTAATGAAACCCTACGCGAATATTCAGTTCGCTATTGGGAGTGCTTTAATTTGGTGGATGACGATTGCAACGATTCCACGACAATTACAGCCTTCAAGATGGGGTTGCATCCCGATAGCTCACTTAGGAGTTCGCTGACTCGAAAACCTTCCAAGATAGTCTGGGCTCTGATGAAGAAAGTAAAAGAGTATTGCAAAGTGGAAGACGATGCAATACGCGTTAAAGGTGGATTGGAAGTTGCAGAAATGACAACACCTATCCTGGTATAGCCACTCACCATTGCACCACCAAACAGAACCCCACCAAGGGAGAGCCTAAAGCCAAGAGGCCGACCAAGAAGGAAAAACCGCCGAGATTCACGCCGACAAAACGAGCAATACCAGGTAGAAAACAGGCACTTAAGGCGGTTAGATAAGAAATACATGGAGCTAACGGTGCCAATTAGTAAGATTTTTCCAAAAATTGAGCATCTGGCTTCCTTTAAAATGCCGACCAAGATAGCCAGGCCCACTAAAATGAGACGACAATATTGGACATGCGACTATCACAAAAATCATGGGCATACAATTGATAAATGTTGCATCCTAAAGGATCATGTGGAGGATCTCGTCTGAAGTGGCCGACTAACTGAATACCTCCCAAACAAAGCTAGCCCACTAGATGTACTTACTGTATGTCTTAATTCACTTCCATTCGGGGTTATCCATGTGATATATAGCTTACCCCTGCTGAATAGAGTGAATACAATCCAGTCACAGCGATCTGCCCAACTTAGTTTCGAACCTAGTATATCATCCAAACGGCAGTGAATGTCAAATGAAATTAGTTTCTCCAACGCTGATCTTCAAGGGGTCACTGTGCCTCATGACGATGTCCTCGTGATTGAATTGCGCGTAAATAAGTTTGCCGTTGAGCGTATCCTGGTTGACCAAGGGAGCACCTCCGAGATAATGTACTATAAAACGTTTATCAAACTCGGCCTTAAGGATGAAGATCTCAGGCCGACCAATTACCCCCTCTTTGGTTTCAATGCCAATTCGGGATACCTCTTGGGAAAGATTGTGTTACCAGTGCGGGCAGGCACCAAGACACTAGAAGTTGAATTCCTAGTCGCCAAGCTCCCATCACCATATAATATAATCATGGGCCGAACATGGCTCCATGATGATATGGTGGTGAAATCCAAGGAAAAGAAGGCACACCTAGCCAATCTTACTACCACTTTCGATATTCTGCGGAAATACAAAATGAAGCTTAATGCCTCAAAATTTGCATTCGGTATCGGGTCATGCAAATTCCTTAACTATATTGTCGATCATCGTGGAATTGAAGCTAATCCGAAACAAATAAAGGCCATCATGGAACTTGGCTCACTAGGGTCGGCCAAAGAAGTTTAGAAGATAATGGGAATGGTTGCAGCATTGAACAGATTTATCAGTCGGTCATCAGATCAGTGTAGGCCATTCTTCTAAACACTTCGACAGGGCAAACTATTTAAATGGACTCCCAAATACCAAGTCGCTCTAGAAGGGTTGAAAGCCTATCTCAGTTTCGTTTCGCTTCTGGCTTCCTCCTCACCAGGCGACGTGCTTGTCTTGTATCTAGCGGTATCTGATTAAGCAGTAAGCACCGTCTTACTTAAAGAGGAACTTAGCGAGCAAAAGCCTATCTTATATGTTAGCAAGGCGATGGTGGACACTGAAACTTGATATTTACCTCTGGAAAAGTTGATCCTAGCCCTTGTCGTAGCCGCCAGAAAACTGATGCGTTACTTTCAAGCGTATACCATTAAGGTTCTAACGGATCACCTCATTCATTCAATCCTACGTAAAGCAGAATCTTTGGGGCGAGTTTCCAAATAGGCATTGGAACTCGGTCAATATGATTTCTAGTTTTCACCAAGGACGACTATCAAGGGATAGGTCCTGACCAATTTTGTTGCTGAGTTCACTAAACCACAAACCGAGCTAAATCAGGGTCAGCTGGCTTCCCAGTCACAGCCACAATGGAGAATGTATGTCGGTGACGTTTGGAAGTTATATTGCGATGGATCATCTAGCCAATGCGGCAGTGGGGCATGAGTAGTCATTATGACCCTCAAATGAGCAGTGGTAGAACAATCGGTTAAACTTGGATTCGACGCCTCAAATAATGAGGCCAAATATGAAGCCCTACTAGTCGGTCTTAGAAGCCTGCTTCAAATGGGAGCTAAACGGCTACAAGTCTTTTGTGACTTGAAATTGGTCATAAACCAGCTGAAAGGCAAGTATGCCGCTAAGAATGACTGCATGGGGGCCTATATGAGGATAGCCAACTCCTTACTGCTGAAGTTTGATAGCCACGAACTGAACCGGATTACTTGCGACCAGAACACACGCTGACATCCTTGTCTGTTTAGCATCGGCGGTAAACTCAAAAGTTAAGCTCACCATTGAAATGGGTTTCATTCCGGAGCTGAGTATCATTGTCCATGAATATCCTATTGTAAACACCATTCAAAGAGGGCTGAGTTGGATGGATCCCATTGCTGCATTCCTTACTTCGGATCGATTACCAAAAGATAAGAAGGAAGCCCACAAGCTGTAGAATAAGGCGTTAGATCCTCAGGGAAAACTTTATAAAAAATTCTCTCTTTGGGCTATATTTGGAATGTGTCCATCCAGACAAGGTTGAAGACTTTTTGGCCGAGATTCATGATGGCAGTTGTGGTCCTCAGTTAGGGGGAAGGTCCTTGGCTCATCGAGCTAGCACGCAGGGGTATTTGTGGCCAACCATGCGTACTGATGTTAAGGATTATGTTAAGAAATGCAAACAATGCTAGAAGTTCTCCTCACTAACACATTTGCCCGCTGAGGACTTGAACACTGTGACTAGCCTTTGGCTTTTTGCTCAATGAGGATTGGACATAGTAGGGCCACTGCTGAAAGCTCCAGGCAATAAGCAATTTCTAATCTTCGCTACCGATTATTTTACGAAATAGGTTGAAGTGGAACCATTGGCACATATACGAGATGCAGATATCAGGCGATTTGTTTGGAAGAATATCATCACTCGTTCGGCATACCCAGGGTGCTTATTTCTGATAACAACACTCAGTTTGACTGCAGCATTTACCGAGAGTTGTGTGACATGTATGGCATTCGACCCTTATTTTTCCTCACTAGCTTACCCATAAAGTAACGGATAAGCATAGGCTTCCAACAAAGTGGTCCTGGATGGTAGGGGTGAACAACGGATATACCGATCTGCCAAAACCGACCGAACCGAACCAATCCGCCGCATTTTGGACGGATGCATGATGACGAGCAGACGGTTGCGGATTGATTTTCTCCAATCCGCCAATTCGACGGACGGATGGCGAATTTGAGATTCTTTTGGCCGCAACCGAACCGCCAAACCGCGAGTACCCCTAATAATTTATAAGATTTTATGTTTTCAATTTGTTTGTGTTTTCAATTGAAAAAGAATTTAAATATTCTGTTGAAAAAAAGTTTTCAACTTGAATATATTTTTTGAATTGAAAAAAATAAACGTATTATTTATCTATATTTTTTGGTTTTTAAATTTAATTCTAAAAATAATAAATATAAAATATGATATATGTTGGTTGGTTTTTGTTTTCAAAAACATATATAGATGTAACAATACAGAGACATACAATCTCTACTACTACCCTGTTCATAGTTTGGTGGTTTGAATTGTTATTATATTTTAAGAACTACAGATTGTAATACTTTATGTGGATGAATCATGCTGTGATTGTAATATGTGAATGAATTATGCTGTGATTGTAATATGTGGATGAGCCATGCAGTGATTGTGATATTCTAAAGTTTCAAACTTTCTTTTTTGGATGAGACATATAGTGATTGTAATCAGTGTGTTTGGTTTGAGTTTTTTGAATTAAGTTTTTTGAAAACTGAATTTTTTGGGTTTCGTGTTTTTTTGTTTTTAGTGAATATTTTTAAAATTTTAAACATTTTTTTTTTAATTTTTTTAGATGCACCTTACTTAGATGTATCTAAAAAGTAAAAAATTTGTGAAAAAATATTTTTAAAAATTAATAAATACATAAAAATACAAAAAATATACTGAATTTTCGTATTTTTTTTTTGTATTTTTGGTATTTAGTGAATTTTTAAAAGGTTTTTTTCAAATTTTTTTTTTAAAACTTTTTAGGTATATTTATGTTAGGTATGTCTAAAAATTAAAAAAATTGCTCAAAATATTAAAAAAATTCAGTAAAAACAAAAAAACACAGAAAATAAGAAAGTAGAATTTTCTGAAAAGTGTTTTTAAAAAGTGGTAACCAAGCATAGTTTTTTAAGTCATTGATTGTAATACTTTTTTATTATTATTATTATTTTTTTTTTTAAGAAGTGTACAAGTTGAATTACGTTGAAAATTTATAAAATCTTAAACCGCCAAACCGATTCGCATCCATCCGCCAAGCCGCCAATTCGCTCAATCCACATCCACCGGATTGGCGGACGGATGCAGATTGATTTTTTCCAATCCGCCAATCTGACAGACGGATAGTGGATTGGAGGTTCTGTGGCCGCAACTGACCCGCGCCCACCCCTACTGGATGGCATCAAGAAGTGTTTGGAAAAAGCCAAGGGAAAGTGGGTTGAAGAGTTGCCGAGTGTATTGTGGGCCCATCGCACTATGTCGGGATGTCCCATAGCGGAGACCCCATTTGTCTTGTGTTTTGGAAATGAAGCTATCATTCCTCTAGAGATTGGCCTACCAACCCTTCGATCCTGAGCCTTCGACACAGGTCGAAATAATATGATATTGGCCCTGGATATGGACTTATTTGAAGAATGCCGCCAAATCATAAAATCAATGAGTGCATTTGCGCCGATATGCTCTTGGAGAGTTTGTCCTTAAAAAGGTGCTCCCTATTGCTAAGAATCTTGTGCACGGTAAACTCGACCCAAAATTGAGACGGCCCATAAAAGATCGATTCCATCGCCAGGGCAGGGGCATATCGACTCTCAGACATGAATGACAAAAAGTTACCTCGATCCTAGAATTCCACTCATCTCTGTAAATTCTGTCATTAGTATCAATGGTTATTTTGCTTGGCTTTTGTGTATAATATTACTTTGTATACGTACCGAATCAATGATACAAGATGTTATTTTTCTTATTTATTTAATTTTGATTGCTTTACTTTTATTCATAAGCGTCACCCCCAAATTTAGAGCACTCTTCATGCTCGGCACAAAGAGCCATCAGCAAAAGACTCCGAATTCAGAGCGTTTTTCATGCTCGGTATAAAGCACCATCATCTAAGCCTCTGAAGTCAGAGTGCTCTTCGCACTCGGCAGAAAGAGCCATCAACAAAAAGACTCTTAATTTGGAGCGTTCTTCGTGCTCGGCACAAAGAGCCATCGGCAAAGACTTCGAATTCAGAGCGCTCTTCATATGCTGAGCATGAAGAGCGCTCTGAATTCGAAGTCTTTGCCGATGGCTCTTTGTGCCGAGCACGAAGAACGCTAGCATGAAGCGCCCTCAGAAAGGCCTCCAACCTTTGAGCATCATGCAAAGCATTATCTACTAGCAAAATTTGGAGACATAAACCTCTTGGCAAAGTTCCACAAACGAAATAAACATTTTTATTTATAAAAATTATGACACTCATCTTACATTTCAAGAACATTTTTTATTCTAAGGTTGATTGGCATCCTAATTACATGAATAAAATAAAATTGAACTATTTACTACTCCGGCTAGCTCTACTCGGGGTTCACGACCTCTTCTTCATTATTTGTCTTTTCAACTTCATAACTTTCAAATGACAATATATAGCTCTGATATAGCGGCGAAGTGGAGTCTACACCCGCCGCTTGTAGAGCCTTTATCCACCCATGTTTGAATCATCGATTTTTCAATACCGATCTTCCTCCCATCAAAGAAGCCCTTGTTGTAAGCTCGACTCTCTATCGCCTCCTTAACAAAGATGCTGGCCGTATCTCGATCGGCTATTGCTTTGTCCATAAGACGTTATGCTAGTTTGTCTATGGACCCCGTTGTCCTTGCAACCTTGAGCTTATCCATTTTCTCCTTTTGGGCCTAGTTCTCGACCTGCTCTTCGGCTTCTCTTAGTAGGCACTCTAAGTTTCGAACTCGCCTATCTTTATGTTCAATTTCTTTTCGGGCAGCACGTACTGACTTCGTACGCGCTATACAATCCTTTGATGGCCCCATGGACTCCTTCACTGAAGACCTCATAGTTGCCTCTATTGGTCACTGATTGATGCACTTCGGGGTTCCAGGGAGAAGGAGGGAAGATCTGCTGCGTGAATTCAACCACCCCATTTGGATCATTAACGATTGAGTTGGCCTTAGTCATGGGTTTGTTCCCAATAAAAACGGAGAAGCCCAGAGGACTTAGGGGTCTACTCGGCTCATTTCGTACTGAGCCATAAGCACAGTCGTTCTATTATCTCTTTTCCTTTGGGTCTCATTTCTGGGAGACTTGCTTCGTTCCTCTCTTTTGGGTGATCTGCTAGGTCGATTGGGCGATCGACACCTGTTTGGCCCATTCGGTTCACTGGCATTTTTGCACACAGAATCGCTTGGCGCCCAATGGCTCATCTCTGCGTCTAGTTTCCCCAACGTTCTTTCATCCCCTCTGTTGTTGGAAAACACTTTACTAGACATACAAGCTCTGTTTAGTTTCACTGGAAGTGAGTCTTCCTGCTACGTTTTGCGCTTCACCAGTGACGAAATCTGAGCTACCTCTTCCTACAGTGAGCACACTAAGTGGACTTTTTTGTGGAGAACACAAACCGTCACTTTGAAATGGTAAATCTCCTCAGCAAGTGTACTAAAATTATAAGGATACGATTCCAACAAAACAACTTTAAATTACCCACAAAGGCGCCATTCCCTATGCCACTTAAACAACACCACGTGTCAATTGTCCCTTTAATACATAGAGAATGCATTGCCGATCGCTTTCTACTCTATTGACATAAATATGATCTGTTCGGCACATACATTGGCCCACCTGTAATTTAACACTTTGTGCCGATCTCATATGCCTTCGTTCCCAACCAGGGCAGGGGCAGATATATGAATCCATTTGACACATACACTGTCTTGCTTGTAATTCGGTAGGACGGTTTATGCCAATCTCATTTGTCTTCGTTTCCAATCGAGGTAAGGGCAGATATATGAATCTTTTTGGCATATACACTGCCCCGCTTGTAATTCGGCGAGACATTTGTGCAAATCTCATATGCCTTTGTTCCCAACTGGGGCAGAGATAGATATTTGAATCTATTCGGCACATACGTTGCCTCGCATCTAATTCGGTAGGACGCTTTGTGTCGATCACATCTGCCTTCGTTCCCAACCGGGGTAGGGGCAGGGGCAGATATAAGATTCTATTCGGCACAGGATATACCTCGCCTCACGGTTATATAACTGATTGGCTATACGACAAGGGTGAACATATTCGGCAGACAAAGCTCAAATGAATAGTTTAGTTGGCTTACAGCCGTATTATTAGCCAGTGCACAATATTCTGCTGATTAAATGCGCGCACAACAAAAATAAACACAACATTTATGCCGATTAGGCAAAATCGATATAGCAACAATTGAAGTATAATGGCACAGAAAGCAATTTTTATGCATAGTAAAATGTTTTCATTTATAAACTGACTTGATACATGCACTGGTCACTTTACATATGAAAACTGTAACGCCCCAAGTTTTATTACTCGAAAATACAACTAAAACCTTCTGTATAAGTCCATTTTATTAACTACAATTATAATTACAACTACCCATTACATGGAGTAACAATAATATTATTCCTTATCGAATAAATACAATAATAATACAAGCCAAGGTTCCCATTGAATTACACAAGAATCCCTCATTACAACAAACATCTCTCATTTACGCTATGACAAATAAGAGAGAATAAACTCTTCAATCCTCAATCCAGCGTTCCAAAATTTGTTCCTGAAAAATGGTTAAAATAATTGGGATGAACACGAAGTCCAGTAGGAACCTTCCCTGATTCTAAACAATAAGATCCCTAGATACATGTGATCATGAAATGCTAAAGAGTGATATAAACATAAATTCAGTGTGTTCTTTTCATACACAAATTGCAATACATATAAGTAATACCATTCTCATAAAGAAATTCATGAAAAGTTTTCAAAGAAAAGCCCCTTTCATTTGTTTCTGTATCAGTCAAATATATATTTCAAAATAAAAGAGTATTTTCAAGAATTCCTTGCTAACTTTATCTAGAATTATAAACATAGCAACGAGTCATTCTCCTACATGCCATAACACATTATAACCCATTGTAATCCACACAAAAAGAACGCATACAGCAAAATCATTCACTTTCCATTTTCTCAAAAACCCATGTACAAATCTTATTATAATCATTTCACACAATCCAAATTGGCCACTGGCTCCATTACCAAGCCTTAACATCATACTACACGCTTTACCGGTCACAAGCTAGAAGGAATGCGGAACCTCACACTTTACCGGTCACAAGCCGGAAGGAACGTGGAACCTCACGCTTTACCAGTCACAAGTCGGAAGCAACGCGGAACCTTTACACATTTCATCAACCCATACACTTTACCGGGCGCTACTCCGGAAGGAAGACAAAACCTTTACTTAAGTGCCACGCTTTGCCAGCTCAAATATGGCGGGAAACAGACCCCAAGGCAACATTACAATCCATCAATTTCTTAAGTCATTGCTCGTTATGAATTGTGGGCAAAGCCAATACATTCATTCATCATTTCCATTACTTATTAGCTCAAGAACACGTACTCATTATTTTCTACCATTCTCTAGTATTCATCAAGTCATTCGTTGTTACAATCCCAACAAAACCAACAATAACATTCATTATTTTTATTACAAAATTCATCCACTAAGAACATTTGGCGCATTTTTAGAAGCATTTTCAATTCTTATATTTCAATGGTCTTTTAACTTTTCCACAAAATTATCAAATCTTCATACTCAATTTCATAACACAATAATCATCATAAATTATTCCTAATTAATTGATTTAAATGCTCATCTTAATTTCTTCAAAATAACCTTTCTATACAATAGTTATTTTCCAACCATTATTCATCATTATCTGTTCTCATCTCTACAAAACATAAACTTAATTTCATAAATCAAATGTCAATTGAAGCTTTCTTCATTCCCAATATAGATCTCATAACTAGGGTTAAATATAAATTAGGGCTTTTTACTATTTGACACAAAACCACATTCTCATAACCCAAACATTTTATATTTCACTTAAATCATCAATTCAACTTCCATAAATTAAAAACCCTAGCTTCCTTCACATGTCTTTTATAAAAATCTCCTCAAAATGAGGGTTTTATGCAATAGAAATTATCACACATCTATCCACAAAATATTATTGAAGAGAAGTAAGGAAAATCCCTACCTTAAGCAAGGAGAGAGAGAAACCTGAAGTTTCGACATCAACGAAAACATGATCCGCTTGGATGGATTGAAAGCCCTTGGCGTGCTCTACAACCTTCCTCAAGAGACCTAGGTGAGAAGATGCTTCTAGATGAGTCGATCTAGCAATCTAAGTGGGAAAAAGTTAGGTTTAGAGAGAGATGAGAAAAGCTCACGGTTTGAGAGAGAGGAAAGAGGAGAAAAGTGAAATGAAACCATGCTTGGAGCCTATTTATAGTAGTAGAGAAGTAGCCCTAAGGTCAATAAAATAATAGGCCCAAAACCCCCCAAAGGCAGGGCCCATTTGAACCCTAAAATCTGGAGAAAAAAAAAACACGCAGGGGTCGACCCTTCGGGCAAGGGGGTCGACCCTTCGACAAGAGGGGGTTGACCCTATTTTCTTGCAACCAACACAAAAATTATGCAACATAAGAGGGTCGACCCTTCCTAGACTGGTGTTGACCCTATGGAAAACCAGGAGAGGCATTAAGAATTCAAACAGGTATAACTCTCTCGTTCAGACTCCGTTTTAGGTCGTTCTTGTGCCCAAATCGAAGCCCAAGAAACAAACTTTCCAATGGTTTTAGCCTCACATCCAAATTCAAAGTATGGAAAAAGAAAAGGGCAAAAGTGTGAAGGCTAGTCAAAAACAAAAACTCGAATTTGGGGCTTTTGATCTAATCTTGCCTAAACACTTTGTTAAGGCTTCAATCAAGGTTCCAAACCTAACCCAAGAATCCTCAATTATAAGATTTAAAGTTCACTTGCCAACCCATCAATACCAATCTGATATGAATTAGAATCCGAGTCATTACAATCTCCCCACCTTAGGAAATTTCGTCCCCGAAATTAGACAATTCAAGAATCAGAGTTTCGAACAAACAAAAATGGAACAGATATAGGAATTTAAACTTACTCTAGCTGATCATGAACAATCTCTACCCAAGCACAAGTCTCTAGAAGAGTCTCCCAACGCAATGAATTTCACGAGTCGAACAAGAACAACTCCCAATTTGGTTTACATTCATTACACCAAAATCTAACTCGAAAATTAAAGAAAACTTCCATATTTTGGTCCCACACTGATATTCTAATAACACCCAAATAATACGAACGACAATTCCCAAGTGGTAAACCCCCTTTTTATTCACGTGATTATATTTAACAAGCCACAAGAATTCATCAATTCTATGAAACAAGAAGTCGAGCAAAGGCCTCCCTAACATGCCTTATAGTCGTATCTCAAACAAACTTAACCTCAAGGAATTAATTCTCAGTTGTCTAACCACGTAGAACCTTAGGAGATAGAGCTTTCACCTTACATTCACACCCCAAGAAACAACTATTGGTCTCTCGGCAACAAATTTCCAAACAATTGCCTTACATTACAACCCAAGTCCTCAATCCCTCTTCATAAGGAGAAAAAGATTTTAATAAATGTTTTATCCGCCAATCATGGCCTTCAACAAAGCACAACTCTATGAAACCAAGCACCTCAAACCTTGTGCTTGCAACACAACTGGTATTATGTCTTCTCATTACTCACTTGTGATTTTAAAATATTTAATAACCAAAAAGGAAAGAACATCCTAAAATATATTTTCTAACCTTTGAATTTTAAAAGAGATCATTCATGGTAAAACACTTTATATGAAAATGTTTCAAATACATACAAATGATTTGTAAAAGTATTGGGTTTTAAGAAAATATATGTTTATTTATTTTAAGGTTTTTAAGAATGCTACACACCATAAAACTCCATATGCATTGTTCATAATTGTTTCACATTTACTAGTTGATTCATCCATCATAATATATTCCCAATTTTGATAAAAACAAGATCATATTTAATGGGAGAACTTTGTTCCCAATTCTACTCTCAAGCATATTTCGACCGGTGACTCTTAACTGTCACCCAACCAATAACCCCATCACTATAGTGATGGCACAATCTCTCTATAGCTATTCAAGCAATAGCCACATATAACAACACCAATAAACTAAACATTATGAGTTTGGGGAAATCACATCCCATTTACATCCCCTACCAATATCCACCAATTACTCTTTATTTGTTTTACATTTGCATCACAATTTTCACCATGAACCCTATTTTGGGGAATCACACACAATCAACTGAAAACAATTACCAAGCAATTTTCATGACTTGTCACTCCCCTGAGTGACACACACATTCACTAACACCATAATTACTAACACCACGTAAGGAAAAATCCTCAGACTATACTTGTACAGTACACCGCATTCTCTAAAGTCAATGCCATGGTATTTACTTCCAAGGTTAAAACACGACTCTTAACCATACCAAGATTATGATGTCCTAGGAGGTCAAACCCAAATTCAACACCTTTAATAACACATACGTGCTCCATAACAAACACTCTCACCGTTAATGATGGTACTACGCCTGTAGTTTAAAATTCTAACAAAATCGTGCTTCCAGTATTTCAATCTAATCTCTACTACAACTGCTCCATCCTTAAAAAATAATTTAACTCAGAAGGTCAATCACTGCGGCTTACTAAATGAAATTAAAATCTGCTTCTCACAATTGCTCAAGTCACCAAACAATAACACCAACTATCATATCAAACCTTTCATTAAAAGCCTATACAACCCAGGATGAAAGGGTACACTAGCAAATACTCGTTCGCCATTCCTTTCCACACAACAATTAATAAACTTGCCACCAATAATTACCATCACCCTACACAACCTATCAACACCAACCCAACTAGTTTTTCTCTGACGTGGCATTCACCGAAAACTTCCAATAATATGTTCTAAGTCCATTCAGGGCTCTTTCACAATTAGGTATACAATCAAACCATATTTCAGCACTCCAACTCGACAAGCCAACTCACATTAACACCTATTCTTTAAACACAACACACCATGGAGCTTACCCTAAAATTAGCACACAACACTACATTGGTACTACTGTGATTCACAATGCCCAACTTATACTTAACAATAACCTACTAACACCATCCACATAGTACTAAACAACGATACAATCCCTTAGACCAACTAATAGATCCTATCTCCTATCAAATAAGCACCTCACAAATTTATTTATTCCCACAGGTAAGGAATCGTCCTCTTTTACCAAGGGAAACCAAGTACCCTTGAAGCCGAGCTAACTCCAAACATTCAAGATTGGACAAACATAAAACCAAGCGCAATGGTAATGCTACACTGACCCACTAGCAACCTGACATCTCCTCCATACTTATAGTTCAACGGTAAACTAAGTCAAAAGCTTAAGCTCCCAAAAGAAAAAAGAAAAAAAAAATTAAGATAACTCTTACTCGAGAAACTCTCCACATGTACACCCCAATTGGAAACTTATTTGACATGTATCAACCTCATAAACAAGCTACAATAACCAAATTTTATCTTCATCTCAATATTTGAAACTATGTTATCATAATCACCTTCTAAGCCTAACCAAAATACTCATATATACCCTCAACCATTACAAACTTCTAATTCATAGTCAAAAGTAGCCACTAGAATTAATATCAATGATTCTCAAACTATCAAGCACAGATTTCTATGAGGACACACCAATCCGACTTCACCAATCAATCCAACACCGATCCGACTTCACCAAATCAATCCAACACACTTTAGTCACACGCTACATTGAACCATAATAGCCTCCCAAGTTAACTCCAAGAACTTCTTCTAAGAGCATTTATTATGCCATCAAGACCTCTGATAAAATAACCACACCATAATTTCTAGAGAGCAAGCAATTCTGGCACTCAATATCTCAACCGTTAATAACAAATCACCAACCCTCAAGTCACTATCTCCACCACTATAGGTTTAACACCATTATTACAACCTCTATCACTTATTATCCACAGTCTAATTTACCTCGAAACTCTACATTTAACTCATTTTCTAAAACAAATTCTCCACTAGGTTTCAAACTAGCCAAATTCTCACCCATCTCAATTCCCATTGTGCCAAAGATTTTAAGTTCCAAAAGTGTTTCCCCATTTGGGGTCACTCACATCCTTAGATCCCATAAGAAGTTAGAGATAAAGTCTAACCCACACTTAAATATTCTACACGAGACCTCGCACGGCATACATGAGTTACACATATGCCTATACATGTATCTACTTCCATATATGACAAACCACCTAAGCACATAAGCACATAGAGCACATATGGGTCATTCTACTAAGATATCAACTCGTTCAACAGTGCTCAAGGACCTCCAAGTGGAAAAAGCATTGATCAGATGCCGTTCCAAAAGGATTTCGATGAGTGCAATGGTCACTAGTCATATCTTAGAAGCTTAATCCCATACATTTATAACCACATATATACACAAGGCACACAAGGCATGTAAACGTCCTATCCTAGCCTAGGAATCCCATTGTGACATAAAGTCACTTCCCATGAGCCTAAGGTATTCAAACCTAATGCTCTGATACCAAGTTGTCATGCCCCAAGTTTTATTACTCAAACATATAACCAAAACCTTCCGTACAAGTCTATTTTATTAACTACAATTATAATTACAACTACTCATTACATGGAGTAACAATAATATTATTCCTCATCGAATAAATACAACAATAATACAAGTCAAGGTTCCCATTGAATTACACAAGAATCCCTCATTACAACAAACATCTCTCATTTACGCTATGACAAAAGAGAGAATAAACTCTTCAATCTTCAATTCGACGTTCCAAACTTCGCTCTTGAAAAATGGTTAAAATAATTGGGATAAACACGAAGTCCAGTAGGAACCTTCCCTGATTCTAAACAATAAGATCCCTAGATACATGTGATCATGAAATGCTAAAGAGTGATATAAACATAAATTCGTTGTGTTCTTTTCATACACAAATTGCAATACATATAGGTAATACCATTCTCATAAAGAAATTCATGAAAACTTTTCAAAGAAAAACCCCTTTCATTTGCTTCTGTATTAGTCAAATATATATTTCAAAATAAAAGAGTCTTTTCAAGAATTCCTTGCTAACTTTATCTAGAATTATAAACATAGAAACAAGTCATTCTTCTACATGTCACAACACATTATAACCCATTGTAATCCACACAAAAAGAACCCATACAATTCCATGTATTCGACTTTATCCAATCAAAATAATTCACTTTCCATTATCTCAAAAACCTATGTACAAATCTTATTATAATCATTTCACACAATCCAAATTGGCCACCGGCTCCATTACCAAGCCTTAACATCATACCACACGCTTTATCGGTCATAAGTCGGAAGGAATGCAGAACCTCACGGTTTATCGGTCACAAGCCGGAAGAAACGCAGAACTTCACGCTTTATCGGTCACAAGCTGGAAGGAACGTGGAACCTCACGCTTTATCGGTCACAAGCCGGAAGGAACGCAGAACCTTTACACATTTCATTAACCCACATGCTTTACCGGGCGCAACTCCGGAAGGAAGACAAAACCTTTACTTAAGTGCCACGCTTTGCCAGCTCAAATATGGCGGGAAACAGACCCCAAGGCAACATTACAATCCATCAATTTCTTAAGTCATTGCTTGTTATGAATTGTGGGCAAAGCCAACACATTCATTCATCATTTCTATTACTTATTAGCTCAAGAACACATACTCATTATTTTCCACCATTCTCTAGTATTCATCAAGTCATTTGTTGTTACAATCCTAACAAAACCAACAATAACATTCATTATTTTTATTACAAAATTCATCCACTAAGAGCATTTGGCGCATTTTTAGAAGCATTCTCAATTCTTATATTTCAATGGTCTTTTAACTTTTCCACAAAATTATCAAATCTTCATACTCAATTTCATAACACAATAATCATCATAAATTATTCACAATTAATTGATTTAAGTACACATCTTAATTTCTTCAAAATAACCTTTTCTGTACAATAGTTATTTTCCAACCATTATTCATCATTATCTATTCTCATCTCTACAAAACATAAACTTAATTTCATAAATCAAATATCAATTGAAGCTTTCTTCATTCCCAATATAGATCTCATAACTAGGGTTAAACATAAATTAGGGCTTTTTACTATTTGACACAAAACCACATTCTCATAACCCAAACATTTTACATTTCACTTAAATCATCAATTCAACTTCCATAAATTAAAAACCCTAGCTTCCTTCACATGTCTTTTATAAAAATCTCTTCAAAATGAGGGTTTTATGCAATAGAAATTATGACACATCTATCTACAAAATATTATTGAAGAGAAGTAAGGAAAATCCCTACCTTAAGCAAGGAGAGAGAGAGAAACCTGAAGTTTCAATGTCAATGAAAACACGACCCGCTTGAATGGATTGAAAGCCCTTGGCGTGCTCTACAACCTTCCTCAAGAGACCTAGGTGAGAAGATGCTTCTAGATGAGTAGATCTAGCAATCTAAGTGGGAAAAAGTTGGGTTTAGAGAGAGATGAGAAAGGCTCACGATTTGAGAGAGAGGAAAGAGGAGAAAAGTGAAATGAAACTATGTTTGGAGCCTATTTATAGTAGTAGAGAAGTAGCCCTAAGGTCAATAAAATAATAGGACCAAAATCCCCCAAAGGTAGGGCCCATTTGAACCCCAAAATCTAAAGAAGAAGAAAAAAAAAAAAAAAAAAAAAAAAAAAAAAAAAACATGCAGGGGTCGACGCTTCGGGCAAAGGAGTCGACCCTTTAGATAGAAAAGACAATCTGGCACAAGCAAGGGGGTGTCGACCCTTAGACAAGAGGGGGTCGACCCTATTTTCTAACAACCAACACAAAAATTCTGCAATATAAGAGGGTCGACCCTGCCTAGACTGGTGTCGACCCTATAGAAAGCTAGCAGAGGCCTAAGAATTCAAACAAGTATAATTGTCTCGATCGGACTCCATTTTAGGTTGTTTTAGTGTCTAAATCGAAGCCTAGGAAACAAGCTTTCCAATGGTTCTAGCCTTACATCCAAATTCAAAGTATGGAAAAAGAAAAGGGCAAAAGAGTGAAGGCTGGTCAAAAACAAAAACTCAAATTTGGGGCTTTTGATCTAATCTTGCCTAAACACTTTGTTAAGGCTCCAATCAAGGTTCCAAACATCACCCAAAAATCCTCAATTATAAGATTTAAAGTTCATTTGCCAACCAATCAATACCAATCTGATATGAATTAGAATCCGAGTCATTACAAGAACAACCATAATATATCAATTCTAAAGATAAAATAAAATAAGCGAACAAAATAAATAAACAAAAAGACTATTACAACCAAAACCTAGTCTAAAAAGTGTTCGGTGTCGAATATACTACTGATCCGACTATAACGGCTCGACACTTCATGCTCGAATGGAATCTGCACGTCCAACGTCACCTGGGCGGCGGCCAGTGCCTTGAGCCAACCATGTTTGAAGCCCCGATTCTTAAACTTCGGGGCCTTGTTGGCATACTTCTCCATGGCTGACAATTCTCTATCTCCAAATGCTTTGGTCCCCACCAACTACGCCTCCTTTGTTGCCATCTTCACCGCCAGAAGCTTGGATCCGAGCTTTTCCAGATTAGCCTTCGCTTCTTTCAAAGTAGCATCTGAAAGGTTAGCCCTTTCTTCGTTGGTGCATCGGAGCAAGTTGACATGTTTCGCCTTTCCCTCTTTAGAGACGGCCATAGACACTCTTCGTTAGCCCTTCTCGCTTCGACCTTGACTTTCTACATCACTTTAGCCAGTTCAGCAGCTGCTGACTTTGCTTTACTCTGCTCGGCCGCCACTTCACCTTTGAGTTGATTAATCAGCTCGACGGCATTATGGTGGTGACGGCCAATCTCCACGATCCGCTTGGTCGTCTACAAAACAGAATGCTTATGTTAAGAATAAATAAATAATTTGACTAATATGTTTGTTGAGATCAAACTCACCAAAATGGCCAATTATGTGGCCATAGCGATTGAAATAACATCTAGCTCAATGCGAAATGCTGTCTTGTCCAAAGGCAGTGTGATGGCTATAGCCACGCTTAGCATAACGGCAGGCTCCTTCACCACCGATACGCCTATGGGGAGGGCCGACCCCATGATCTTCAGTTAAATAGTAAACGGCGTCGCCAGATCCAAAGTGGGTGAGGCTCTTGGTCTTTTCTCAATCGACTACTCGACTGACTAAGTAAACTCAGCAGGGTGTTTCTCACCCCTTTGATCAGCCGCTACTTCGATTAGTGGCTCAGTTGGCTGTGCCGACTCTACAGTAGTGGGGGGAGGAGTAATTTCTTTGGTCTGAATCACCGCTGGTAGGGGCACCTCTTGACTGCTCCTAGTGGCTCCTACCTTTCTTCTTGCCGCCATCTTCTCAGTATTTCTTTTCTAAGCAAATTGGGCAAGGAAAAGGGACTCGCCTGCCATCTCTTTGGCTCTAGACCCAGGTAGATCATCAAAATCAAAGAATATATTAGCCTCTTTCTGAGTGCCTACCGAATCGGCTCGAGTAAGAGACACTAAATCCAAACGTTGTTGGTTGGATTCTTCATCTTCGATGATCTCGATGGTCGAATCAATGCCTTGCTATGCTTGATCGGCACCTCTATTATCTGCGCCTTCATTTGCTTCAGCACCTTGATCGGCTGCTTCAGCAGTTGATTTGTTACTTTCACTTTCTGCTACTTTAATGGTTCCCACGTCCCTCAAATTGAAACTTTCAAAAACTAAAGCCGGCAGCTGTTGTTCTCTTTCTGGAATGGGAATGTGATCAGCAACAACAAACCTAGAATAAGATGGGCCGTATCTGAGGAGAATATGAGTAGCACGACCTTGCCCTTCAAGATTTTTTGGACCAATATATTCGAGAGCAGTCTTGATTTGGGCCAAGACAGGTTCGTCTTCTGAGGCAATCAACTTTTTTAGATTGTTACCAGTAAGGACGCAAAAACTGTTAATACATTGAGAGCCAAATAGAATTGAAAACAACTATTAAGTTACTCTTTCACATGGTTCTCCTTTTTGCCTAGGAATTGGGTCTGAACAGTCCTCCTCCGCGCCGAATTCCCAATTTCGGCTCACCAGGACCATGACATCGTCCACCCTCTTGTTTAAGCTGGCAAGCATGGTCACCAGTTGGTGATTTGTATCCTTGGCCCTAAGAAAAAATCGTCCTTGTTGCCCGGATGATTTTGCAAGAGCGTAGTAGTGCCGAATAGAGGAAATGCCCAGATTGATTCACAATCGGTGGTTAAGTGCTACGATACCCATGATTATTCAATAAAAATTGACATTAGGCTATGAGGGAATCAACCCCCAATATCGAAGAACAGTGCAAAGAAACGGGTGCAGGAGAAATCGCACTCCGCCCTTAGCAATAGCTAACAATGAAAAACCTATGGTATCGGTGTTCGCCCTCTCTATATCTACCACTGTGTCTACAATAAGCTCTATTTGAACATCGTTAGGAATAAAATAATGGCAGCGGAAGCCGGCAAATTTACTCTCAGAAAGCAAGGTTTTCAAATAGTTTACCATGGGGACGTTAAAGGATGAACAGACCAAAGGCAAAAAGGATGGACCGGTGGTGGAGCAAAATAAAAAATAAAAATCAACAGAAAAAGAACAAAGTAAACAAAAATAAGGATTTAGAGGACTTACAAGATTAAAATGAACATTGTCTAAACAAATGAGGGTTGTTGCAGTTGTAATCAAGTGATAGAAATTGAATAGGTGGAAGAATAAAGTCTTTTCGAAAGTGAAAAGGCAAAGGCGGCAGATTTTTTGAATCATAATAAATAGAGCCAGAAGAAGAAGAAGGGGTAGGAAGCTTTACTTATCTCCACCGGGTCTCATCCATTGTATCAGGTGTGACAGCATGTCCATTATACGTTCGTATTTCCAGGTACAAATTATGATTAATGCAGTACATCTATACGAAGTCAGCCCAACAGGAGCTGAGCACGAAGACCACTTGGCATATAAGTTGACCCTCTGTTCAGGGGGCAGTTGTGGAGGCCGAGAATGATGATTATCAAGAATGGCAAACAGAGCATACGAGCCCATCTCAGATGGGCTGAATAAAGCCCAATCCATCAGATGTTGGACCTTTGCCGAGTATACATGGCAATATAGAGGGTACGCCGAATTGAGAGTACCCATGATGAATAGAAGAGCAAAATATGTCGGGCAAGTCAGCATGAACCCACCAAGTGGGACTAGAATGTCTCTTTCAAGGAAAGGGGGATGGGCCCTGATAGGATGACGATGAAGCGCTAAGCTGCATGGAGTGAAGATCGAGAAGAGTGACTAAATAAAAGGAGGAGAGTGGCTGGAGAAGAAGATATGTGCTAAGAACCTCAAATCACAAGAAATGATAAAAGACCAACCTTTCTACTGAAACTAATTAGACCGTTGGAATGCTAATTCTGGCACCATTGTCCAGAGTTTTATTCATATTTTAGGTCGCAACTGGAGTGATTCCCAAGGACTCATTTGGATTGAAGGAGTATTGCATATCCACTTCCACACAGTATTTTAAAATTTATTCTGAAAACAAGTGAAAATGGGGGTTGTAGGAGGTGATTGTCAACGGTTGGAGATGGTGGTCAAAGGAGGTTGTTGGCCACAGGAGGTAGTGGCAAAATTGTTGCCACCTGTAAAAGGCAATTGGCAATGGGTAGAGGTACTTATTGGTGACAACAAATGTTGGACAAAAGTGATTGTCAATGGTCGGAGATAATGGCCGGTCGGCCGACTAAAGTGATTTTCAAGAAAAGGTGATGGCCAAAGGCGGTTACTGCCAATGAGATATGGATGGCGGTTGAGGGAAGTGGTGGCCAAAGGTGATTGGCAGAGGTAGTCATTGGTGATGGTTGCCGATAACGATGCGTAGGGATAACAATGAGGTGAGTTTGGAACAGATTTGTCGTCCTCCGCCCCTATCCCATATTATGTAATTTTGTTGCTTTAAAAATATATAAATTAATAAAAATTGAAGGTAAAATAGTATATGTACGGACATAGAAAATTCAATACTTAGTGATAAAGAAACCTAATGAATAAGATGACCAGAACCACCATGTGATCACGTCCAATGCATAAGTTAATCCTCCAATATTATAAAAACATTTAATGGACAAATTACATACATAAAACAATGTACCTCAACCCTTGGGTGTACGGTTTATTTATAATAACTAGTGCCTAGGTAGTAGTTTGAGAGCTCCAGAAGTCATTTCCTAAACAATCTCTAGTTATTTAGGACTTCTATATCGATATGATCTTACCTCTTGATGAGCTTTGCACAATTTAAAACACTAATGTTTGACCAGGATTTGACAACTGCCATACATATGATAATCCAAAACTACACCACGTGGTGGCGTTGGGACCCACATAATTCTTGTGGTTATTTTTATTCCCTCTCAATTATCCCCAAGCTTTCATTCTCTTTGAGCTAGTGAAAGAGTGGAAGATTTTTGTTATTATTCTAACAAAAATAGCTGTGTATTGTTGCTTGGCTAGAATGATATATATCTAGGGCTTATTCCGATAACGTTTAACCTTATGAGGACTTATTCCAAAAATGCCTAATCTTGTTAGGACTTATTCCAAAGAGGTTAGGACTTATTCCAAAGAGTGCCTAGCCAAGCTAGGGCTTTTTAGCCAAGCTAAGAATTGCCAAGGAAAAGCATAATTCATCACTGATTACCAAAGGAAAGTGCAATTTGTCTTACCCTTGTGATCCACAAATTACCAACGGGAAAAGCAATTCATTTTGCCTCCAAGTTCCACATATTACTAGGGAGAAGTGCAATTCATCTTGCCCTTGTGACCCATGAAGCGCAAAATTCATCTCAATCTAGTAGCATATCTGACCAAAATAACGGTCTCCATCCAAGTTTAGTGGCATATGTGACCAAAATAATAGTCTTCATCCAAGTATGGTTGCATATTTGACCAAAGTAACGGTCTCCATCCAAATCTGGTATAAAAATTCATGCTCCGTAGATAAAAAAGGTACAACACAATACATGATAACAATATCTCCATGCCCGAAATAATGACTAAAAATTCTTGCTCACAGGTAATAAAAATCCGACATAATACATGATAAAAATATCTCCATGTTCGGAATAATAAAACATAAAAATTTGAGATATGCAGATAACAAAGATTCGACATAATACATGATAAAACATCTCCATTCTTAGATTAATTAAACATGAAAAATTCATGACCCGCAGATAATGAATATCTAGCACAATATATAATAAAAATATCTCCATGCCCATAATAGTTATGCACAAAAACTTATATTCCGCAAATAATAAAGATCCGGTATAATATATGATAAAAATATCTCTCATGCCCGGAATAATAATGTATAATATGCATTTTCAGATAATAAAAATCTATACTCTGTAAATAATAAAATCCATGCTCCGCTTAATAAAGATAAAATAATATGTGAAAGAGTTTAGAAGGGCAGAGAGCTTCCCTTGCAATCCCAAGTCAGATTCATTGCCCGTTGGCTGTTTGGTCACTAGTGTCGTTAATTTTCATGATTGAGAGCATGATGACATCGTGCGCCGGGTAACTCAAAGAAAACCTTTCATGAGATTGTATATTCTTGGATATAAATAAGAGGAAGTTGTACCATAAGAAATTATGCTCCATTACAGTTGAACATTATTTCTAGATTTGCAACACATACCACGTACATAGGAGTTTCATAAATTAAATTACATGTTTATGTTATCTTTATTTTCTAGTGGTGGTACTTTGCAATTTTGTATGCACCATAAATGAAAATAATAATAATTATTTTTATTTTTATTATTATTAACATTTTCAGGACTGTAGACGTGCCTAAACGTCCCGGGCTCCGCGCGCGAAAAATGGCGCGAAATCCGTTTTGTTCATTGAGCTACTACAGTTCGGACTCAAATGTCACGGTTCTGAATCTAATCTCGCAAAGTACAATG
>NW_021024657.1:538173-549807 GCF_004153795.1 Camellia sinensis | reverse complement strand
AGAAACCTGCAACTCACAGCAACAGAGGGCAAGACAAAGCATGGCAGCACAATTCAAGGCATGTATGCACCAACCATGTCCTTTCATTGTAATGACTCAAAGGGACATGTGCCTCGATTCTCGGACCACCAATCCGCATTTCCATGCATGATGGCCCAAAGAACCAAGTATGCAACTTTGATTTCAAATGCATGCAAACCAAATAAACACACAAGGCCTAACCTCTATCATACTCAATCTCAAGAGCAAGGATGCATGCAAGATGCAATGCAACTTAGGCATACGCTAAGGATGCAACATGCCGATACAAGCAAACATGCAAGATGAGCATGCAAATAAGCAAGGATGGTCTTAAACATGAATTAGGCAGCTCTCTAGTTAGGCCCAAAACAGTGGCCATAATATGAAATGAAGTGCCTCGAAATGCGTGCACACGGCACGCAAACCGAGGCAATGGCATATGCAATGCAATGGCTAAAAGGCATATAGAATGCAACATGGACTTATACTAACATGAGAGAGCCTCAGCCACTCCTCACATAAGAGGCCGATGAATGAAAATGAAGTGCCTCGAAATGCGTGCACACGGGCACGCAAACCGAGGCAATGGCATACGCAATGCAATGGCATGGAAAATGAATGCAAAATGCAATGGGATTTCAGCACTGAAATATGGGGGAAAACAGCCCGAAATGAGGCGAAAACACACCCGATGCATGGAATAGTCCCGAAACATGGACTTTAGGCACCCGAAATGGCTATAGCTATACAAAGCATGCAAAATGGATATGCAATGAAGACAGAGCAAAGCAGCCAAAATACATTTTACTAGTACAATCATGGCCAAAAAGCAAACAAGATAGGGCAACAATGGCATACAAAAACGGCCCTAAACATGAGATTATGAAGCAACTCACAGCTCTGCTCAAACATGTTAGGGCCCTTCAACAACATTGAAGAGGGCCCAAAATATGCACATTTACAGTTCATGCAGCCCCGAAATCAGTATAAAAACATGCTAAGAATACAATGCAAAATGAGGCTCAAAAAGTGGCTATAACATGAGGTAATCAAAACATTCACCAAACAAGAAAATCCTTAATAAACATGTTCAGGAGGTCAAAATAAGACTTTTTAGTTCGGACCAAGGTCCAAAAACAGCAACATCAGGGGCTGCCAAGACATACAAAAATGGGACCAAAAAGAGGATATAAAGGGAAGCAAATGGAAGTCCCAAACAGTGTTGAGCCTTTCTATGTTGAAGAGGGGCTCAAATAAGCCTATTTTCAGTTTACATCAGGCTCTAAAACAGATTAAACATAGGCAAAAATACATGCGAGAATTTGGCATTAAGAGGGGTAATGAAGCAAGTGCAAGCTACTGTCCTGCAGGCTTTATTTGCCGACCGCAGTTGTAAGTGCCGGCCGGCAATCTTTCTCTGCCGACAGACTCTATTTTGTGCCGATGGCCATACCACACTGCCGGTGGATTTCATCAGCCGGTGGTTACTCCCCATGTCCAGGAGCAGTCCTGAAATTTTGCAGCCTCAGAGGAGCACAGGAAGAAAACAGAGGCAGCCTACGGCATGGCGGCGCGCTTCCCGAGGCGGTTACTGTTTTCTTAGAATAATTAATTTGTTAATTAATTTGTAATATTTAATTATTGCGTAGTTAATTAATTTGTAATATTTTATTTGGTCCCTCCGAGCGAGGCAATTGTAATAAGTGTGGGTGTGGTGTGTGATGTCTTCCAACCCCACTTCTTTTCTCCCTTTTATTTACCTGCTTATGATGGTAGATTAGGGCACTTTTATTAGCATACCTTATGCTATGCATGTGTGCATCATGCATTTGTATTGCATGCATTAGGCTCGGTACATCACGCTAACTGCATTTGTACTTCAATTTCAAATTGAATACGTGATATTGTGCATTTCATATGCCATGTTTAGGTTAGCCGAGCCTCTAACATTTTTGATGTGTGCATTAGCCATTTAACATGAACTTGGACTGCATGTTTGCTAACAGTTCTTTTTTTGGCACGGAGTACGTGTAAGTTTTGCTTTAGCATATCGCATGGTGTGATGTTGCCATGACAGTATGATTACCATGAGGCTAGCTGCTTATGTGATATAAACTGCTTGAATGCCTGTGATGGAGGTTGAATTACCTAAATTGGAATAATGCATTAAAACTGTGAGTTTTAAGCCACTAGATAGTGGCAAAAACATCTTTTCTAAAAGCCCACTGAAGGTGGCAAAACTGCATTTTACCTACTTGCGAGTAGCAAACCATTTTCAAAACAAACATGAAATGTTTTGTTCCAAATTGGGGATTTGGTCTATACTTGTTTGCTGCGCGCAAACATAGTAATTCTAGGCTAATAACGGTTAAGAACACATAAGTTTTCAAAAGGATATCACGGTTAGTAGAGGCCGGTCTTCGGACGGGCGAAAGGGGTGCTCATAGCTGACCTTCCCCGATCGTACCAAGCTCCCGAGCCGAGACAACTCCGGTGATGACGGACATGTGGCCTTCGGCACCGAGTCAGGGTTCCAAATTTCCCCATTTTAAAATATTTAGTGGCGACTCTGTATCTGGCAAAGCAGTCCATGTTTGGCACTTCTTTCAAAAATCTGTTTCTCAAAACGATTTGCCGGATTTGGACTCTTTGGTTCAGATTAAGAACCGTGACGCAAATCGAGTCCGAACTGTAGCACGAGGTCCCACGCGGGCGCTGTTACAGTTTCTGGCGACTCTGCTGGGGACTTTAGAGAGCTTGACTCGAACTCGTGATATCCCGTTTTGATTTCATTTATGTGTTTCTTTGCATTGCATTTGCATTGGTGCGCCTAGGACACCGTGTTTGCCATCTGCCATTCCTGAACGGTTTGCCGGAGGCTTGTCTTGTCAAGGCATGACCATAAGGCTGACCGGTTATGGGCTCTGACAGCATGGGAACACAAACCCCGGTTTACCGGGGCACCCTTTTCGACCATTCGACCTAGTGCATATTCGGATCCATAGTGACCATTCCAAGATAGGACAGGTGGCTTACCCGATGTTACGTTGTTTGAAGAACCGCTGTGTGTGTAGTGAAACCCTAGCTCCTGAAAAAATAGGACAGGGAAACCCTACCCCAACATAGGGGTGTTTTGGCTCTCTTTACTTGCTATGTGCTTTTAGAGTGTATCTCTACAGGAATGCATATACCAGTTTGCACATTTGAGTATCAGGCCCGAGGCCACCAGAATCAGTATTGTTGGGGATCAGTAATTGAGAATCAGTTATCTGCGGGTATCAGATTCAGTATTTTGGGAACAGTGATTTTTGGGAACAGTGATCAGCAGTAGGGTACAGTTGTTCGGCTACACCCGTGTTTGATCCGTTTTGGGCTGAAATGCTGCCTGTTTTTTCTTTCAGGGGGTTCAGAGAGTCGCAAAGTTGATACAGAATAGCCAGTGTCTCCCTTTTGCTGAGGCAGGACTTATGATGGCGCAGAATTCAGAAGAGACTGTGGTTATGACAGCCACATTAGGTCAAGGAATCAGTTTGCAGGGCGAGATCGATGGTGGTGCACCATATTCGCCCAGGTTGCCTGTTGTGCACCCGGTCTGGGCTCCCCAACTATACCAGGCTCGCGAGCCTACTACATTTGAACTGATGAGGATGATCGAAGATCTTCAGAGAACTGTGGCAGATCTGGCCTTTGGGGTTTTGGCCCCATCATCAACCACATCACGTACCAGGAGTTCATGTCTAAAGGCTCCCCAACTTTGGGACGGGTTGCATTGGAAGAAGGCCAATCTCTTGACAAAGTGGAAGCGACTGGTAAGAACAAGGTAGGAGCAGGCATTGGTCCCCATGAACACCTTCAGTGGGATATTGAGGCTTTGAAAGTTGAGGGACTGAACAAAGAGCAAGTCCTTGCGGTTGTCACAAAAACTGTGGATGACACTTTCGCCACTCAGAATGAGAGCAGTCTGAATCAAGGGGCAAGCCAGGAGAAGGGCCTTTGTACAAGGAATGTTCCTTACAGCCCTAATCCCGTGCTCGGAAACGATCAGCAAACCCAGTCAACGTCTGCCAATCCCTTTGCTGGTGCATCCAGCAAAACTCCACAAACCTCAAAACACCCACCTCGAGGCCAGAGGGTGTTTGCACCACTATACATGCCTCTATCAGCGGCCTTGAGGGTCCTGATTAAAGAGGGAGATCTGAAACCCCTGGAACCGTGATCACTGCCAGATAGACTTCCTTCCTCCCATGAACCGGCCAAGTACTGTGCCTTTCATCAGCAAGTTGGCCATGTCACTGATAAGTGTTTCCGTCTTCGCCACGAAATACAAGATCTGATTGACAATGAGGTCATCGTCGCATCAACTCAGTAAAGTCTATCACCACTGGATCAGTGAACTCGGGGGATAGTACGAATATGTGATCAGGGGATGAACCACCTGTGGGCGGCACTCAGTTTACTCTAGATGTGGCGTTTGGCACGCACTGTTTCGAGCATTTTACGAATGCTAGTTTTTGTGTTTTCTGACTTGGGTATTGGGTCAGTCCTCTCAATTTGTATTGAGTCAGTCTTTTCATACTGAGTCAGTCGGGTCTGTCTTGTTGTATCGAGTCAGTCCTGTTTTGTTAAAGTCGGGTGATTCCGGGGGTGTTACTTCGAATATCACTATTTTGCTTTGTGTTTGTCCTTTTGACTCTGTTTCTGCCAGGGAGCCAGTTGTGCCAATAGATTTGAATGAACAGCAGTGATTTTCATACTCTTGTGTTTGCTTCTGCCGTGTGCCAGTTGTGCCAGAAGTTTGAATGAGATGACAGTGCTCTTCGCCTGCCTTTTCTGTGCCTTTGAAGTCATTGTAATGACCTAAGTTTTCCAAAACTTTTTTCGAAACATTGTGATAAAAACAAAGAGGAAAGAATTCCTTGGCTTTTGCAAAATTTAATCAATTGAGAGAAAGAGATGCATGCTAAGCCCTTAATGATCGAGATCATGCTTGTTAATGTGAGTACTGAGAAGGATCCTCACTTGATCCAGATTGGTCCCACACTGTCTTCAGCACGAGCTATCTGTCGCTTTCTTAAAAAATTTCAAAAACAAAATGTTTTGCGCAGTCCTGCGAAGACCTGTGTGGAATCGCTCTTGAGATTGTGCAGCTTAGGATCGCTCTCAGCCTCGAGATTCGACCCCTCACTTTGAAACCTTGAACCTGAGTTCAGAAGGTTCAGCGATCAACCACAATGTGAGGCCTGTGTGGCCAGATTCGAAGCAGCCCTCGGACAAGAGGCACCCAAAGTCAGATCAAGAAGATCAGATCAAAGGAAGCTTGTAAAGCTAGATCAGAAGCCCCCCCTCAAACTAGGGGCAAAAATGTCAGATATGCTCGAAGAGCCGAAGATTGGTCGTCCTGCAAATCAATGAAGACCGGCAAGAACGCCAAATCCCAGAGGGAGGAAAGAGAAAGTATTGTTAAAGAAAAATTGAGTTCCGATCTACAACACTAGGGGCAAATCCAGCCCCCATGGGATGGACTCCTGCATTGTCAGCGAACAACAGTCACTCTCCTGTAAACTGTATATAGCTTATTTTGAGCCCTTCTTCACCATTGAAAGAAGGGCTCAACATGTTTGGGACTTCCCATGTTGTACTCCCTTATAATCCTCCTTATTTGGTCCCATTTTTGTATGTCTTGGCACCCCTGATTTGCTGGTTTTTCTGACTTTGTCGATACAAAAAAGCATATTGTTATGACCCCTTCCGTCATGTTTTATTGAGAAGGTCTTTGCTTGTTTGATGAATATTTTGCATACTTAGCTTTCTTTGGCCACATTTTGGCCCATTCTCTTGCATAAGAAGCTTTAGCCTATCCATTGTTTGATTTTGGGGCCTTTTACAGTTCCTAGTAAATGGTCGCATATTTTTGGAAGTCCCCGTCTTCCAGATGTTGTTGAACGCGGCCGTAAACCTGATATTCAGAGTTAGCAGCTGTGAGTTGCTTCATAATTTCGCATGTTTTTAGGCCGTTTGTTTGTACTGCCATGGATCTTAGTCCCCGTTCTTTTGAGCACTTTGCTGATCTGGCCATGATGTGTCATACTGTATAAATGGCCTTGATCTCAGGAGCTAGTGTCTTGACTTTTCTGCTCTTCATCCTATTTACCATAATACGTCTCGATCCAAATTATGCATCGGCTGTGTGATAGCAAGCTGTAGGACGCATATTCGGCGCTCGCCTGAGTATATGGCGTTCGAATTTCGGGAGGAATTCCATGCATCGGGCGTACTTGGTTCGCCTCATTCGGGAGCACGTCTCTGCCCTCATTACTGCAGGGATTTTCAAGAAATGGTTAGTGGCCAAACCTGGCTCATCCTCACCACTCATTTCTGAAAATCTCATTGGCAATTGTCTTGTCTATCTTTCTTTCCCACACATTAGCATTGCGTATGGGCCGATTCTAGAGCCTCACGTATATTCTGGCCCACTGAGGAGAAAGAGAGAGAGTGCAGATATCGTAAATAGCGTTTTAACATGAGCGGGGGTTTCGTTCAAGGGATCTCACGTGTAAGCAGAGGCGGGATGATCGGCTAGGAACTTGTGCGTGACAGCGCGTAGAAGGGAGAAGAGAAAGAGGCGTGGAAGCGGAGGTCACAGTCATGTTGACTAGGTGATTGCACGCATTTCCGAAGGCACTCCCACTTTCATTATCGTCGGCCTCGTATAGTGAAGTGTGGCTCGGAGGGCCGCCTCATCCATGTTAGTATATTTGGAGTTTGCATCAGTTATATGCACATTTACTAAGCCTGACACTCATGCGTTTATGCCATGCTGCCTCGGTTTTGAGTGCGTGTCCGTAGGTCCGCGATATATCGCATGGCGATGGTTCCGACGGCAAGGTCTTTCATGTCGCAATAGGACCAGTTATTGTCCTACACACAGCTGCTAATACGATAGGTCTTAAAGCGCATATGTACCCTTGCTTATTTGCATGCTCATCTTGCATGTTTGCTTGTATCGGCATGTTGCATCCTTAGCTTGTATGCCTAGGTTGCATTGCATCTGCATGCATTCCTTGTCCCTTGACTCTGTGATAGGATTGGGTTTAGTTTGTTTGATTGGTTTGCATACATTTGAAATCAAAGTTGCATACTTGATTTTTGGCCATCATGCATGGAAATGCGTCGATTGGTGGTCCGAGAATCGAGGCACATGTCCCTTGAGTCATTACAATGATAAGAGCATGGTTGGTGGTATACTGCCTTGAATGTGCTGCCATGCTTTGCCTTTGCCCCTGTTGCTGTGGGTTGGCAGGTCTCTGCAGGAATTACTCTGCCGACCGGCAGTGTAAGGTGCCGGCCGGCAATTTTCCTCGCCGACAGACTCTTTTTGTGCCGGTGGCATCACAGTGCGGTGCAGTTCACTCAGCGTGGTCTCCCAGTGTCCAGGAGCAGTCCTGAGTTTTGACAGCCTCCAGAGAGCAGAGGAAGAAAACAGAGGCAGCCTTGCGCATGGCGCGCTTCCCAGGCGTTTACCCCGAGGCGTTTACTGCTTTTCTTAGTCTATTTTAATTTGTTAATTAAATTAGCAATTGTAACATTTAATTAGCTTGCGTAGTTAATTAATTTGTAATTATTATTTGGTCCCTCGAGTGAGGGCATATTTGTAAATAAGTGTGGTGCGTGTGTGTATGTCTTCCAACCCCACTTCTTTCTTCCCTTTTATTTACCTGTTTATGATGGTAGATTAGGGCACATTTATTTTAGCATACCTTATGCTATGCATGCGTGCATTCATGCATTGTTGACATGCATCAGGCTCGGTACATCACTCTAACTGCATTTGTACTCAATTCACAAATCGAATATGTGATAATTGATCGCATTACATATGCCATGCTTAGGTTAACCGAGCCTATCTAAATTGCATCTTGTTTGTGTTGCATTAGGCAATTTAACATGAACTAGGACACCCACTTTTTGCTAACTAGTTTACTGTTTTGGAGGGAGTACTAGGTAAAGCTTTATGCTTTAGCATATCGCATGCGTGTGATTTGCCATGATAGCATGATCACCATGAGGCTACGCTTGCATGTGATATAAACTGCTTGAATGCCTGTGGAGGAGTGAATTACCTAAATTGGATCAACACTTAAAACTGTGAATTTAAAGCCACTAGATAGTGGCAAAACCATCTTTCCAAAGCCCACTTGAAGGGGCAAAACCTGCATTTTAGCCTACTTACGAGTAGCAAACCATTCTTCAAAACGAACATAAAATGTTTTTTTTCCAATTGGGCGATTCGGTCTATACTTGTTTGCTGCGCGCATAACATAGTAATCTTTAGGCTAATAATTGAATAAGAATACATAAACGTTTTCAAAATCAGATTATCACGGTTAGTAGAGGCGGTCTTCGGACCGGCGAAAGGGGTGCTCATAGCTGACCTTCCCCGATCGTACCCAAGCTCCCGACCGAGACAACTCCGGTGATGACGACATGTGGCCTTCGCACCGAGTCAGGTTTCCTAAATTCTCCATAAAAAATATTTAGGTGGCGACTCTGTATCTGGCAAAGCAGTCCATGTTTGGCACTACTTTTCAAAAATATCTGTTTCTCAAAACGATTTGCCAGATTTGGACTCTTTGGTTCAGATTAAAACCGTGACACAAATCGAGTCCGAACTGTAGCAGAGGCCCACGCGGGCGCGTCTACAGTTTCTGGCGACTCGCTGGGGATTTTAGAGAGCTTGACTCGAACTCTGATATCCTGTTTTGATTTCATTTATGTGTTTCTTGCATTGCATGTGCATTGGTGCGCCTAGGAACACAGTGTTTGCCATCTGCCATTCCTGAACGGTTTGCCGGAGGCTTGTCTTGTCAAGCATGTCCATAAGGCTGACCGGCTATGGGCTCTGACAGCATGGGAACACAAACCCCGGTTTCCGGGCACCCTTTTGACCATTCGACCTAGTGCATATTCGGAATCCATAGTGACCATTCCAAGCTAGGACAGGTTGCTTACCCGATGTTAGGTTGTTTGAAAACTGCTGCGCGTGCATAGTGGGAAAGGTCCTCTTCATGTTTTATTGAGGACCTCTTGCTGTTTGAGGATAGTAGCTAGCACTTCCTTCTTTATCTCTCCTTTAGGCCCTAATCTTGCATGTTATTTTTGGCCTATGTGTAATCTGTTTTTGGGCATGTATATTAATCATACTTTGTTCACACTTTGTGTTCACTTTTAGTGTATCAATCACACTCTGTTCACATAGTGGATCTATCACACTTTGTGTTCCCTTTTGGTATATCTATCATACTTGTTCACATAGTGCATCTATCACACTTTGTGTTCCCTTTTAGTATATCTATCATACTTGCTCACTGAGTGCATCTATCACACTTCGTGTTCGCTTTCAGTATATATATCATACTTGTTCACTAAGTGCATCTATCACACTTCGTGTTCACTTTTAGTGTATCAATCACACTCTGTTCACATAGTGCATCTATCACACTTTGTGTTCATTTTCAGTATATCTATCATACTTGCTCACTGAGTGCATCTATTACACTTCGTGTTCACCTTCAGTATATCTATCATACTTGTTCACATAGTGCATCTATCACACTTTGTGTTCACTTTTAGTGTATCAATCACACTCTGTTCACATAGTGCATCTATCACACTTTGTGTTCCCTTTTAGTATATCTATCATACTTGTTCACCTAGTGCATCTATCACACTTCGTGTTCACCTTTAGTATATCAATCATACTTTGTTCACTTAGTGCATCTATCACACTTTGTGTTCACGCTTTGTGTATCTATCACACTATGCTCACCATACTCGCTTAGTGTATCTATCACACGCTCAACTACTGTATGTATCACATGTTGCTTCATATAGTGTATCTATCACATGCTCGCTTTGTGTATCAATCACACACGTTCGCTTTGTGTATCAATCACACACTCTCACTTTGTGTATCTATCACACGCTCACACTTTGCCTCATATAGTGTATCCATCACACTATCTTCACCTTTTATGTATCTATCACACTATGCTCACTTTGTGTATCTATCACACGTTCACTTTGTGTATCCATCACACGCTCCCTTTGTGTATCCACCACACACGGTTGCTTAGTGTATCTATCACATATTTGCTCAGTGTATCCATCACACTTGTTTCGCTTTGCTGTATCTATCACACTTTGCTTTGCTTAGCGTATCAATCTCACTTTATTCGTGTAAGCATGTCCATCACACTCTCTTCACTATGTGTATCTATCACGCATGTTTGTCCACTTAGTGTATCTATCACACTTCTTTCACTTTTGTGTATCTAACGCACATGTTCGTGAGAATTGCATAATTCTCTTACATCCTTTCTGCACGAGGTGTAGTTTGGCTCGAGCTTACTTGCTTGCCTAGCATTCGCTTAAAATGTTGCATTTATTTCACATAATTGCTTCATTACAGATCTCTTTACATGATCATGAGTGATAACCGGCTTCGCGTAGCGTATAAGTCCAACTTTCAAAACCGGCTTCGCGTAGCGTATAAGTCCAACTTTCAAAACCGGCTTCGCGTAGCGTATAAGTCCAACTTTCAAAACCGGCTTCGCGTAGCGTATAAGTCCAACTTTCAAAACCGGCTTCGCGTAGCGTATAAGTCCAACTTTCAAAACCGGCTTCGCGTAGCGTATAAGTCCAACTTTCAAAACCGGCTTCGCGTAGCGTATAAGTCCAACTTTCAAAACCGGCTTCGCGTAGCGTATAAGTCCAACTTTCAAAACCGGCTTCGCGTAGCGTATAAGTCCAACTTTCAAAACCGGCTTCGCGTAGCGTATAAGTCCAACTTTCAAAACCGGCTTCGCGTAGCGTATAAGTCCAACTTTCAAAACCGGCTTCGCGTAGCGTATAAGTCCAACTTTCAAAACCGGCTTCGCGTAGCGTATAAGTCCAACTTTCAAAACCGGCTTCGCGTAGCGTATAAGTCCAACTTTCAAAACCGGCTTCGCGTAGCGTATAAGTCCAACTTTCAAAACCGGCTTCGCGTAGCGTATAAGTCCAACTTTCAAAACCGGCTTCGCGTAGCGTATAAGTCCAACTTTCAAAACCGGCTTCGCGTAGCGTATAAGTCCAACTTTCAAAACCGGCTTCGCGTAGCGTATAAGTCCAACTTTCAAAACCGGCTTCGCGTAGCGTATAAGTCCAACTTTCAAAACCGGCTTCGCGTAGCGTATAAGTCCAACTTTCAAAACCGGCTTCGCGTAGCGTATAAGTCCAACTTTCAAAACCGGCTTCGCGTAGCGTATAAGTCCAACTTTCAAAACCGGCTTCGCGTAGCGTATAAGTCCAACTTTCAAAACCGGCTTCGCGTAGCGTATAAGTCCAACTTTCAAAACCGGCTTCGCGTAGCGTATAAGTCCAACTTTCAAAACCGGCTTCGCGTAACGTATAAGTCCAACTTTCAAAACCGGCTTCGCGTAACGTATAAGTCCAACTTTCAAAACCGGCTTCGCGTAACGTATAAGTCCAACTTTCAAAACCGGCTTCGCGTAACGTATAAGTCCAACTTTCAAAACCGGCTTCGCGTAGCGTATAAGTCCAACTTTCAAAACC